>PVJN01018728.1:0-38488 GCA_004026805.1 Lasiurus borealis
GAGGTGCCCCTTAGTCCTAAAGAATGTACCCTTCACCTGGCCGGTGTGGCTCAGTGATTGAGCATTGACCTATGAATCAGGACGTCATGGTTCGATTCCCAGACAGGGCACATGCCTGGGTTGTGGGTTTAATCCCCAGTGTGTGGGGGAGAGGGCGTGCAGGAGGCAGCTGATCAGTGATTCTCTCTCATCTTTGATGATTTTCTCTCTCTCCCTCTCTCTTAAATCAATAAAAAATACATATATATTTTAAAAAGAGTGTAACCTTATGCTACTGTGGGATGTCTGTGTTCAGAATTAGAACCCAGTGTCCTGCAGGGATTGGCTAGGTCAGGTTTTAAAAATTGAATGTGCTGGATAAGCATACAGGGAAGTGTGGGTTTGGTCTGGGGAGTTGTAGAGCCTTAGCTGAAGCCTGAACTTGAAAGTGCATGCCTTGTTTAGAATAAAGGGCTCCCAATGCCTGTGTGAGGCCACAGGGCTGCTCCCCAGAACCAGGAGAACTGAGTCCTACACCTCATTCAACCAGGTTGTGGATCCCAATGATTCCCTCACCCTCTCCTAGCCTCAGTTTCTCCTTCTGTAAAGTGAGATCTGAGAGACTGGCATCCAAGGAACTCACTGACAACCAGCCACTCAAGGACATCCTGCTCCCACACCTTTTTGTTTGTTTGTATGTTTTTTTGCTTATCCTCACCCAAGAATATTTTTTCCATTGATTTTTAGAGAGAGTGGAAAGGAAAAATGTGGGGGGAAGAGAGAGAGAGAGGGAGAGAAAAATATTGATGTGAGAGAGACACATTGATTGGTTGCTTCCTGCATATGCCCCAACTGGGGCTGGGGATCGAACTTGCAACTGAGATATATGCCGTTGACTGGGAGTCAAACCTGAGACCCTTGAGTGTGCAGGGCCAATGCTCTAACCCAGCAGTTCTCAACCTGTGGGTCGCAACCCCTTTGGGGGTCGAACGACCCTTTCACAGGGGTCGCCTAAGACTATTGGAAAATGCAGATATTTACATCACGATGCATAACAGTAGCAAAATTTCATGGTTGGGGGTCACCACCACATGAGGAACTGTATGCAAGTGTCTCGGCCTTAGGAAGGTTGAGAACCACTGCTCTCACCACTGGGAAATACCAAACAGTTAGAGCATCTTTTTAATGACTTCTCCTGGAGCTGCCCTCGGTCCATGGGCATAGGCCTAGGCTGCCCTGGGTGCTGCTGCTTTAACATACTTATTCTCTGGCTTTCTGGAACCACTGCCAGGTCTGAGAGGGGCCCTGGACTCAGGGTCTTGTTGTTGACCCCTTGGAGAGTAGAACCCACCATGTAAGGGGGCCAACAGCTGTCACCTCAGCACAGGCAGGTGCAGGTTCTCACAGTAGCTGGCTCAGGCGGGGAAGGAGCAAGGTCTGCAGGGGCTGGGCCACCGCCTCCTGCCCCCACAGGTTCCTTTGAAAATTTTAAACCTTTCCTTGAATGTATGCCTGTGTTGGGTTAACAACATGCTTAGTAAGTGTTTTATTGTTAGGTTGAGTTTATTTTGTTGTTAACTACCAGTGATTTATTTGTTCTAAATCCACGCAGGGAGAAGTTATTCTTGTTGCTCATATTAAGAGTATTACTTCTGTTTAATAAGAGAATAGTCTAGTTTTACATTGGGAGCTAGTTTGTAGGGTTGGAATTAAGATAATGATATGGATGAGCTTAAATGCTTTCTTAACTGGTGGCTGCTTTTTTTCACTCCCACACGCCCTGGATTAAAATGAGGGTGGCTTTTCATCCTGACATAAATAAGCAACATAAATGCCCAACTCTTTCCAAAAGAGGTCAGTGTACCTATTTGTGTACCCAATATTGAAACACCCTGTCCCTTGGGAAGTGACAACAATTTGAGCAGAAAGCAGGAGCAGCACAGAGGACACGGCATAAGCTACGACAGCAGCAGCTCTTGGAAGCCTAGAAACATTGGAAAGATCTAGTTGTGCTTGGAGGCTGGCGGTCCATGATACCCACGTGGGACAAGAGCCAGAGAAAAGGGCTGGTGGAAGTCAGAGGGCCAGCTGACATCACCACTGATATTGCCACTTGGATTCTTAGTCATCAGCCCAGACTTCCATTGGCCAGAGCAGGTCCCCAATCTGCTCCCAAGCCTGAGGGTCTAAAAGATTTCCCCACCTCTGCAAATGGTTGCTCACACTTTTTATCCTGCATTTCACAAATAAACCATCACTAACACTGCCAGCTCTACCTTCAATATACATCCAGAACCAGGCCACTTTCCCTGCCTCTACTGCCGCCATCCCAGTCAAAGCCAAGATTCTTGTAGTAGCTTTCTCACTGGTCTTTCTGCTCCTGTATCTGCCCTCCCACCAGCCTGCTTCCAGCAAGGAAGCCAATTGTGATCCTGAAACTTCTCCACCCAGACTCTGCCAATGGTCCTCTTCTACTCAGGGAAACTTTTCTGGTCAGACTGTGAAATGTCTCCACCCAGAACCCGCCACTGGAAAATCGTCACTGAAAATCCTCATTTTTCCCACTCACTGAAAAATCCTCAATCCTCTATGACATTTCTTCAAGAAAGTGAACTGACTTGCCATAGGATCCGGCAATCCCACTTGTGGATATAGAGCCCAAAGAACTGAAGGCAGAGACTTGAAAAGATATTTGTATACTAACATCCATCGTAGCTTTACTCACAATACCCAAAAGGTGGAAACAGCCCAAGTGTCCATCATGGGTGACTAAAAAAACAAAATGTGGCAGCTCCATATAATACAGCAGTATGTAGCCTTACAAAGGAAGGATATTCTGACACATGCTGCAGTATGGGTGGCCCTTGAAGGCATTATGCTAAGTGAAAGCATTTGGACATAAAAGGACAAATACTGTATAATTCCATTCATATGAAGCATCTAGAAAAATAAAATTCATAGACACAGAAAGTAGAAAAATGGTTTTCAGGGGCTGAAAGGGAGAGATTAGGGAGTTTTAATGTTTAATGGCATGTTTACTTACTTGGGTTGCCATAATAAAGTACCACAGAATTAATTTTCTTACAGTTATGGAGTCTAGAAGTTTGAGATTAAGGTGTTCAAAGGGTACGTGTCTTATAAGGCCATTCTCTTTGGCTTATAGATGGCCGTCTTTGTCCAGTGTCTTCTCTCTGTATCTGTCAGCACCTTAACTGTCTCTTCTTAGAAGAGCATGATCAGATTAAATAATAAGATGATGATCTCATTTGAACTTGATTACTTCTTGAAGGATTCTATTTCTAAATACTGTCACATTCTGAATTATTAAGGGTTAGGACTTCGACACATGAAGTAGTGGGGGAAGTACACAGTTCAGTCCATAACATATGGGTATGAAGTTTCACTTGGGAAAGTTAAACAAGTTTTGGGAAAAAATGGTGGTGGTGATTGCACAACAATGTGAGTGTACTTAATGCACAAACTGTACACTTCAAATGGTGAATTTTATGTCATGTCCTAGAGGCCCAGTACATATATTCATGCACAGATGGGGTCCCTCGGCCTGGCTGGCTATCAGGGTGGATCAGAGCCATCTCACCCAGTTCTGATCAGGAGGGACTGTGGGAGGTTCCTGGCTGTGGGAGGTTGGCTGTGGGAGCACACTAAACACCAGTGGGTAGCTCCTACATTAAGCGACTGCCCCCTGGTGGTCAGTGCACATCATAGCAACTGATCGACCAGTTGTTCTGTCGGTCATAATGGTCACTTAAGCTTTTATACATACAGATATTTTAACACACGCACACACACACACACACACACACACACACACACACTCGAAAGTCTTTAAAATTGGCCCACACTTTTCTCTCCTCTCTCTTCTCCTACCACTGTACCTGCTTGCCCACTCTGCTCCCAGCACACCGGCTTCCTTACTGGGCCTTAAACAAGAAAACATACTCTCACCTCAGGACATTTGTACTTGCTCTTCCTTTGCCTAGAATATTCTTCCTCAGCTATTGCCGGCTCTTTCACCTCCTTCAGGCCTCTGCTCAAATGTCACTTGGTTAGCAGAGGGACACTTCCTGACCTTTCAAAATCACATAAACCCACCCATCCCAGGCACTTCACTCTGATTTATTTTACTCCATAGTCCTGACCCCCACCTGACATTCCAGGTTTATTGATTTGCTTAGCATCTGTCTTCTCCCACTACTAGGTGAGCCCCTAGATGAGGACAGGGCTTGTTTTGTCCATGATGTAACTCCAGTGCCTATAGTAAAAGTACACAGATATTTTTGAGTGAAAGAATAGATGCCTCCTCTTCTAATATAGCATCCATTCTAATTTTAATATTTATAGTGACAACTGACATGTCATCAAATTTGCTCCTTGCAACACAGCCTTGTGAGGGTTGAGATGGGAGAGTATTAAGCTTCAGGGTTAGTAAATGATGTGTCAGGGTGAAAAGCCACTCTTATTTTAATCCATCGCACTTTCCCCTCATGGCCCAAACTATTGTTACCATTTTTCCTCAGGTTCCCTGGATCGCAGCAAGAATAGGGATTGTAAATCACAATGAATACATTTATCTGGGAGCTGCTGTGAGAAGCTCATCTTATGAGTAGCATTTTCTAAAAGTTATAAACCAGATGCTAATGGTAGCTGTTTCATCAAATCTCACAGTTTCACTTTCACTAGGTTCCCCTCCACAATGTCTGCTTGAGCACAGCTGCAGGGCAGTTCCCAGCCATGGCTCCCCAGCAGGATACCTACTGTGCATGCCTGAAGGCCCAGCATCATGGAGTGCTGTTCCCTGCTGCTTCTACAAAACAGGCAGGATTTCCAGATCCCAGTTCAAGCAGTGGGAAGGCTTCCAAGGAGGCATTTATCCTCATGAGATTACAGAGGGTTTATATAAAATCCGTAAGCCTGAGAAATCTAGACCACCTCCATCTGTATTCCCACTTCCCTCCCTCTTTCTCTCCCTTCCTCCCTCCCTCCCTTCTTTCCGTCTTTCCTTTTTTCTTTCTTTCCTCCCTTCTTTCCTTCCTTCCCTCCCTCCTTACACAGTTGAGTCTGCTAAATATTTATTTCCTTCTCTCCCACATCCGTGAAGTTTTCTTGGGAAAATGAGAGACTATAGAGAGTGTACAAGACCTCCTAGATTCTCCTTCTCTCAGTAGACATTAACAAGTGTTTCCTGAATATATCAGAAAGAAGGTCCCTTGGGAAGTGACAACAATAGAGCAGCAGCTGCTCTTTGCTGCACCACACACAGGGGAGGTCTCTCCGCTTTGTGGTCTGAGGTTGTCCACCGAGGTGCCTGCCAAAATTCTTTTTCTTCTTTCTTTTTATTATGACCATCAGTAAGAAATACACTGTACACCACCCGATAGGACATTCCTAAGTGTACGTATGCATAACCACACGATGAAACAATGGTTCACAAAACATATATATATATATATATATATGATGTGTGTGTGTGTGTGTGTGTGTGTTTCAATCCTCACCCAAAGATATTTTTCCATTGATTTTTAGGGAGAGAAGAAGAGAGAGGGAAAGACAGAGAGAAACATCAATGTGAGAGAAACACATCGATTGGTTGCCTCCTGCATGAGCCCAGGCTGGGGAGAAGCCTGAAACCAAGGTATGTGACCAGAATCGAACCTGGGACCCTTTGGTCCACAGGCTGACGCTCTATCCACTGAGCCAAACTGACTAGGGCCACAAAAATATTTCTTACCCTATCTTAAGCAATGAGTGCACTTACCTATCTTCTATTTCTTTTTAAAATTTACATTGTGGTAAAATACAATGAACATAAAAGTTAGCATCTTAATTTTTTAAGTGTCCAATTCAGTAATGTTAAGTAGCTTCACACTGTTGTGAAACTAATCTCCAGAACTCTGTCAGTATTGAAACTCCCTGCCCATTAAAGAAAAACTCGTTTTCCACTCCACTGCCCCCTGGCAACCACCATTCTACTTTCTGTCTCTATGAATTTGACTATTTTATAGATACTTCATAGTAGGTGGAAACATTCAGAATTTGTCCCTTTGTGTCTGTCTTATTTCATTTAACATAATGTCCTCAAGTTCATCCATGTGTGGTATGTGTTCAAATTTCCTTCATCTTTTAAGGCTGAATAATATCCCATTGTAAGTATGTATAATAATTTGATTATCTATTATTTATTAGTATTGATAATGCTGCTATGAAAATGGGTACACAAATAACTCTCTGAGACTCTGTTTTGAATTCTTTTGGATATTTGTTACAGATTTTATCAGGTTCAGTATAATAAAATACCACAGCCACTATGACCTATAAAAAATTCCAAATATTTCCCTCACAAAAAAACAGGCCAATGAGTTAAACACTCTCCAAGACACAGACTTCTCCAAGTTACGGTAAACTGAAATCCAGCTGGGCTGGGCAGTAGGCTGCTCTGGCTGCCCACAGTCTTGCTCATACAGAGTCCTCAACTTGATAAATGCCCCAACCTGCTCTGAGCACATCTACCCCTTTCTGGTTGTCCAGAGGGCACTTGAGCATCTTGTAATGTCTGAAGGGCATCATTAGATTATTCATGGTACAATGTTGGGTGACCCACTTCATCTCTTCGCTTTTGCCCCTCATCTGTAAGGTGTGGGCTTTGGATGGATGGCCTCCATGTTACCCCCAGCCCTCTCTTGATCCCACTGTAGATTTATGGGGGCACAGAGGAACGGCAGAGTCTCAGTGGTGACCTGGGCTCTGCTCCGAGCTGCAGAGAATGAGAATGGGACATGGATATGGGTATTGGAGTTGGTCCTGTCCCTGCATTCTCATTACCCAAAGTGGCCCGAGGCAGTGACACAAAGATCCTATTAAGAGCGATGCTCTGGTTTCTCTTCTCCTCTTGACTCTTTCTTTGCCTTTCATGGTCCATGCATCACCGGTCTTCATTTCTGCCACCCTCAGCCTCGTTCCCCCTGCCTTTGCCATCTTCACCTCCCAACCCAGTGGCACGCACTTTAAAATGAGAGGCCCTGCTTCCTAAGCTGGCCACACAGTATCATCCCAGGCCTAGTGTTCTGGGTCTCAAGTATGTTCTGCTGGGGTTCTATGCCAGAGGCTAATCCAGGCAGCGGCCATAGAGGTGAGGAATCAGGTAAACCATGTGATAAACCATGGAAATAAAAATTCTATCTAGAGCCAAATGTTTTTTTGAAAACACCTTGCTTCAGCCTTTCTTGTATAAGTAATTGTTTAGAAAATCATGTTATGTTGCCCCCCCAAAAACCCTGAAAGTGAATAATCTGGATTTATCTATAAGATGAGGCAAAGGCACAAAAATCAAATAAAAGGAAGTCTCTGAATGATTTTCTATTGAACAAGATGATACATATGCAGTACTTAGAAGGGTACCTTCACATACAGTAAGCACTCAATAAGTGTCAGTTATTGTTATTCTAGCATAGCATAGCAATGTATTATAGTAATAACCCCAAACCATCAAGAAATAAGTGCTGGCCCACAGTATTTCTTACAACCTCAGCCACAGGATATTGGGCGTTTTGTAAAAAGTCTGCCTTCTAATTTAGACTCCTTCCGAGAGCCTCAAGGGAAGGGGCTACTTGTTTTTTCAGGGCCCATCTCAGCATTTGAAACATTAGCTATGCAGTAAATCTTTCTCTTCTTTTGAATGAACAAATGAATCAATCAGTCAACTGGGAAAAACCTAAACATAAATAAATGCCTACTTATTCACCTCCCCTCAATAACCCACTGTCATAACAAGTAAACAGATTAATTTACTAAGACAACAGTAGACAGATGTCATTTATACCAAAGCTGATGTTATTCTATATCCGGATTATTGATTGTTAGTTAAAACTTTGGGCCCAACAAGACACAGTGATCTAATGTTTAATGTATTACCTCTAAGAAGCCCAAGATGAAATTAAAATTTAGTCTTTTGTTGCAGGTTTATTTACCATGTTTCAGAAAGCCTTTCCCTTTAAAGGCTGCCAGTGTTCAGTAGTCATGAGGGGTTAATTTGGCAGAGATTTCCAGAGGAAACAAGGAGACATGAAATTGAATTATGCCCCATCTTCTTTGCCTCCACGTATGCAGGCTGGAGTTTAAGAAGATGTAGGAAAAGATTACTAAGAGAGAAGGAAATCAAACACATTTAGATAGCCCAAGCCACTCAGTGGAGCCAAGTGGTTTGTTGTTAATAAAAACATATGTTTGAAAAGGCCCAATGGTGTTTAGGAAATTGTGGGCTGAAGTCTCCCACCCGTTGGGTTTGGTCTCTTGAATTTCAATGTTACTGTGTCTCCTTAAGCCTGGAGTGATAACATTTCAGTTTGATAAATACAGTTCACCTCCCATGGTTAATGCTAGTAGCTAGAAAGAACAGTTAACCAACCACAAATATTTCTGTGTCAGCCCAACTCCTTGGAGAGAAATGCAAGGCTTTGAAAGATGCCAAAACATTTCCTTTAGTCAAGAACCATGGGTGGCCTTAATCATGGCAGAATCTCTAAGACATCAGCAATTACCTTTGGTTAAAGAAGTAAAAATAGAAGTGAGTCTCTTAACCAAAAGGTACTTTGGCACAATGATATGCACACACAGGCTTGTCAGCGAGGCAGACTTGTGTTCAAATCTAAGGCTCCCCATGTGCCAGCTGTGTGCCCTTAGAAGTACTTCTGAGCCTCAGTTTCCTCATCTTTAAATTGGAGATAATATGTTCCCCAACTCATCAGTGGAACTCTGTATGTAGACACATATCTTTAGGATTCTTTCATTTTAATCCCAGACTCCCAAAAGAGGTGTGGGGAGTCAGGAAAAAGAGAGATAGAGATAGAGATAGAGATAGAAATAGAGATAGAGATAGAGATAGAGATAGAGAGATAGAGATAGATCAGTTGTTTTTCAAAACATTTTGGGGCCACGGCCTGCTTTGAGAATCTGCTGAGATTACAGACACTCTCCCCAGAAAATACACATGCACATACATGTCGAATTTGGGGCAATTTCAGGACCCCTTCCTGCCCACAACGATTCACAGACCTCTGATTAAGAGCTTTGGTTGAAACTATGGGACAAATGAGGCCAAACCCTTGGGTTTTGTTTCCTTATGAGTCATTTCATTTCACAGAGAGGAAAGTCTGTTCTCTGGCCAAAGACCACATCAGTCATCCTGGCCAGCAAATATAACTCCTGACACAAGGGAACTAGAGGAGAGAAGATGAAAAACTCAGGCCACTGTGACCATGCAATTCAAAGTCCACCTCCCTGTCGTTGTCATTCCTTAAAGGGATTAGGAAAAAATAGTCTTCAGTTGCACCTCAATGTTCAGAACACCTCTGCAAGCTACATGTCATTTTTTAAAATATATTTTTTATTGATTTTTTACAGAGAGGAAGGGAGAGGGATAGAGAGTTAGAAAAATCGATGAGAGAGAAACATTGATTAGCTGCTTTCTGCACACCCCCTACTAGGGGATGTGCCCGAAACCAAGGTACATGCCCTTGATCAGAATCGAGCCTGGGACTCTTCAGTCCACAGGCCGACACTATCCACTGAGCCAAACCAGTTAGGGCAAGCTACTTGTCATTTTGTTTTGAATCACAGTCCTCTCTAGTGTTTAAAAAAGGGTAAGTGACTAAATGTCTAGTGGAAATGGTAAAATAGAGTTATACAATGAAATATTATTGCCATCTCAGAAATGATCATTGTGAAGACATGTAGCCGTGGGAAAGATATCTAGGTCGTGATGAAAAAAAAACAAAGGAAGAAAGAAAGAAAGAAAAAAAAAGCAGACTCCAAAGTCATATATCTTTCAAGGTTCCAGCGATGAAAAAAATGCATCATGTGAATCAAGACAAGCAGCTCTTGGGTAAAAAAAATGTGAAGTTGGTGGAATTATTGATGACTTGTATCTATTTTCCAAAAATGTTTTGGTATTATATAATTTTTACAAAGTAAGGAAAGAAATGATATAGCTTTACAAAATCAGCCTGTTTTTCCAATTGGCTGTGGCCCATCTCCTGCCTCTTGGCAGCCCCAATCTTTGCTTGCCTCGGGAGCAACTGAGAGGTTGCTTGGGCCTCGCAGACATGGTCAGAGCCCTGCATAACCAGACCAACACAAACCCCAAATCTTCAGTGATGGCGCCTTCATTGTTCCCAGCACCCGATGGCTTCCCAGCAGACCCTGCACAGTGCAGGCCCTCTGAGTTTCAGGTTCAGACCACCCACAAAGAGGCTGGTGTACAGAGTCAAAAGCAAATGACTTGCCCAGAGCCCCAGACCCAGTCCTGGTAGGAAGGCGTTAGAATCACTCCAAAGCCAAAGCCTGGGGCCTGGCTGCCTTTTGCTGACACTGAAAACAGACGCAGTAGCCCCACAGGGTCCCCTTGGGTGCTGGGAGATTAGCTCTTCTCATGACAGCCACCCAGAGAAAATTACAAAGAGCTTCCTGCAGTGTCAGCCACAGGAGGAGCAGCAGCTTCATCCATCAGGAGGCCGTGTGACCTTTCTATGGGTCACCATCAGTACACTGGTCATCAGTATAGCTTCCTAAGTAATAGCCGTGCAGCTCTGACCTCAAGGCCTGCCTCATTCCCCTCAGGCCAAGCCCCTAACCGCCTCCCTCACATGTGGGCTCTGGCACCTGCAGCTGGGGCAGGTGTGGGTGGTGGTGGTGGTGGGGGGGCATGAACAGTAAGAGTAGGGGTTGGCCAGCATCCTGCACATGTGACATTTCCTTCCCAAAGCACTCAGCGGACGGACGAAGGGTTGCTCTGGTTTCTGTGAAACCCCTCCCTCTGCAGCTCCCTCTGATGGCCCAAGAGCAGGCAGGACCTGGGTGACAGTCTATCAGAAGCCCATTGGGGTGGGAAGGATGGCTGGACATGTTTGACTTTAGATAGACTCTCGTACCTGCACAAGTCTGGCTTTCCATGCATGTCACAATAAGTAATGACCTACCACTGACAGTTCCAGGGCAGGAGGTCATGAGGCAGAAGGTGTTCAGAGGAGGACTGATGCCAAAGGGTGGACAGATGTGGAAGCAATGGAGTAATGAAATCGACCCAAGCCATCATACTCAATTAATATTTGACAAAGGAGGCATGAACATACAATGGAGTCAAGACAGTCTCTGCATAAGTGGTGTTGGGAAAATTGGACAGATACATGGGGTTTAATTCTTATAACTATGTGATATGCTGTTATCAATAAATAAATAGCTGAGACCGGTTTGGCTCAGTGGATAGAGCGTCAACCTGCGGACTGAAAGGCCCCAGGTCCGATTCTGGTCGGGGGCATGTACCTTGCTTGTGGGCACAACTCCAGTAGGGGGCGTGCAGGAGGCAGCTGATGGATGTCTGTCATCAATGTTTCTGACTTTCTCTCCCTCTCCCTTCCTCTCTGTAAAAAATCAATAAAAAATATATAAAAAAATAAATAAACTTGAGGATCTAACTAACCTGCCTGAGATAGGTAAGGCTGCCAGTATAGGATGAAGTCAAACTATTGTTATGTAATGAAGACATTTGGTGGTTTGCCCAAGGTCACAGCCAGAAAGTGGCAGGACTCAACCTTGAACTCAGACTCTTTGGCCACAAGGCTGAGTGTCCAGCCTCTATGTGATAGGACCTCTCAGCCATGGCTGCCTTGTCTTACTCCTATGTCCAAGTTCTTCCCAGTTTCTTTTCTGCACAACACACTGAGAGAGAAAATTAAATTATTCTTAGTAAATATTGGACTTGGTGATTCCAAATATTTTTGGGTTGATGAATCCTTTGGGGAATCTGATGAAAGCCATAGTACTCGTTGCAGAAAGGTGTGCATGTCCACAAAATCTCACATTCAAGGTCAGGACTTCATAGAACTTATAAAACTCACCAGGGGTCCATGGTCATGGAGGTCAGAACTCCTGATTTAATTCATTAAGCACAGTTCATCTCCTACCCTTGCAGATACTACATAAATGTACACGAACATCTCCTGAACTTGATTGACACTGAGAGTCAGGTCCTTCTTAACTTTTGTGCCACTGATGTCTTTCTTGCCTCAGCCTGGTCCTGGCCCAGCTGCCCGAGTATCAAGGTGTGCAGAGGCCAGCGATGACAAGGCACCCAAGAGAACCACGATGGTTTTGGAAGTAAGCATGAACCACACAGTGGCCCATGGGAAATGGAGGTCACATGGAGGCAGCAGTGCCCATGGCAGAGCCTCTTCTATGTCTCAGGCTCTATGCTATGATCATCTTGCTCAATCAATTTAGTTCTCACATCTGGGCTTGGAGCTAGATGCAACTCTTTTCATTTCACAGAGAGCTAGGTCACCCAGGTGGCAAGTGGCAGAGCCAGTGTAGACGTGGCTGGCCCCAAGGCCCAGCACCTTCCTCTGGCCCACATGGCCATCTCCTTCTTCAAGGAACCCTGTTAAAATTCCCATGTGGCCATGGCACTGAAGCTCATTGTGGCTAAGAGCAAACATGAACTCTTACATGTTTTTTCTCCTTCAAGCTTTTTTCTTTGTCTTAACCTTCACTTGCGTTCAAAAATTTGCCTTTTGTTTCTTTTGCTCAATAACCATTTCACAGGGTACCCACCCTGTGCTGGCACTATTCTGGGTGCTGGGACCCAAAGGGAGGACCGGTTGCCTGTCCTGGAGGAACTTGGGTCCACAGGGGCAGCAGATCTGAAAACATAGAGCCCTAAGCATGTGCTGAAGGTTCTTGGGGATACACAAGGATGGATTTGGGCACTGGTGACAGAAAAGAAGGCATTGGTGCTAGTCCCTAGAATGAGAACAAGTCGGGCTTGCCTGCATGAAAAAGTAGGGGGCGGGGACCCCAGGCAGAGGGGCCAGCAGGAGCACCAGCTGGTGCATTCTAGAAGCAACCTGTGGCTGGTATAGTCAAAGCATAGAGGTTGGCAATATGGGGAGCAGAAGAAGCATCAGGAAAGGTAGTTTAGGCCCAGGGGCAATCGCCGTTCTTTAGTTCTGATCCTCATCTATGTGTGATCTTCATCTACATGATGTCTTCCTGTGGTTTCATAATTCTTTCTTCTTTCTCCCCTGCCTCCAAAGCATTTCTGTAATCTGGATGAGACATCACTTTTGCACAAGGTCACACCTGTTCTGTTGTGTCTGTGTGTGTGTGTTGGGGGAGGGGTGCATGTGTTTTGTGGGGGGAGTGGGGACAGGGTGCCAAGCTTCTCTGCTTTCTCATCACCTCTCCACACACCTGAACCTCACAAGCAAGGATGCTGGTCCATGATTGTCTCATCTGCTGCTGCAGATTCTAGGGCAGCAGAATGGGCTCCCAAGGCCAGGTTGTCACTCAAGCAGGAACTGGCCCTTGGAGTCTCACTTTAGGCCCCTAAGGCCACAAGTCCACTCAAAGGAAGCATTTCCCAGAACAGCTCATAGTTGCTTGGCTGGCCACAGATTTTGTAGGGATGATTGAGACAAGAGGACAACAAGCAGATTCCATCAAGGTATTCTGTGCAGGGTCTGGGTCCCCACTTGCCTCCATTCTTGGCATTTTGCTTCCTAACTGGAGAGGGGTCAGGCTTGGTCATCTGGGCAAGCACTTGGAGGCCTGAGAGCCTGATCCAGCCCAGTGAGCTCTGCTGGGCCAAGGGAGGGTTATAGACTGAGGGCTCAAGAAATGTGTGCTGATTGAGAAAAGAAATAACTGGTGAGAAATGCTGTGAAGAGACAGAAATATAGAGCTTTCCTGGAATAAGGTAAGGGTTGGGAGAGAATGGTAGGCAATGCTAAAGGTCTGTATGTTCCAGAATGTTCAGAGATAGTGGGGACAACTGGGCCATAGATGCCAGTTTTCCCAAGTATGTTCAGATTTTGACCCCTTCTGAAGCAGGATAAGTATAAATTTTTTTTTTTTTGCTCTTTAATTTAGAATAATTTAGGTTTATAGATAAATTACAAAGACAATATAGAAACTACCCATATACCCTTCATTCAGCTTCCCCTCATATTAACATTTTACCTCACCATGGTACATTTGCCAGAACTAAGAAATTCACTTGGTACAATGACATCAATTAAAATATTAGACTTTATTTATATCTCACCTATTTATTATTAATGATTTTTTGTGTGTGTTGGTCCAGGATTCAACTCACTCCAGGATGTGAGTTCTGGATTTAGTTGTCCTGTTTCCTTACTCTCCTCTGATGCGTGACAGTTTCCCCATCTTTCCTCTTGTTTCATAACATTGACAAATTTGAAGGTCAAGTGGTCTGTAGGCTGTCCTTCAATTTGGGTTTGTCTGATGTTTTTCTGACTAGACTGGGATTATGCATTGGGGGAAAGAATAGCACAAAGGTGAAGTATTTTTTCAAGTATCATAGCAGAAGTTACACAATATATGACTTAGCCCTCAAAATATTAACCTTGATCTCCTGGCAAAGTCTGCCAGATTTGGCATTATAGAGTTTCTATTTCCCCCTTTCCATCTTCACTTCCAGTCCTCACTCAAGGTGAGGGGAATATAGCTACTATCAAGGACAGATGAGTGTCTACAACATATCTATTATGCAGAATTTTCCTCTATAACTATGGAAGCACAATGATAGCGATTCTTTAGTTTCTTGGTAATGTCGATAGTTGAGAGTGAAAGCAGTTGGCCAATTAGACAATAATTGGAAAATTGGTCAAAATCTTCAAGATAGTGTTATCAACCATTTTTTTCTTTTTTCTTTCCACAGCTGGCCAAATAGACCTCTTAGCCAAAAAAGGTCATCACTAAACCTGTTTTGTCACCTGGCTCACAGTGGCTAACAAATGGACACCTTTTTCAAAAACAAACAAAGCAAAAGCAACAGCCACGCATTTTACCTTGAGCCATACATCATGCTAGCCTCTATCAGCTCTGCCCAGGAGATGTCATTACAGAGAGGCTGAGTAACTTGCTTGGAGTGCTCCCCAACTGGCACATGTGTGCCCAACTGTATCCCCAACCCACACCCTTGTCTATTTCCCCTCTATGGCATATTCACTGTCTTTTCCAGTTTAAAAAGCCCGAGAAGCAGAATCTATCCAGAACTTATTTTTAAGTTCTTGAGTGAGGACTGGAAGTGAAGATGGAAAGGGGGAAATAGAAACTCTATAATGGCAAATCTGGCAGACTTTGCTAGGAGATCAAGGTTAATATTAATAAAAAAACTCTCTAAAAGTAAAACAAACCACCCTAGCTGAGTTGGCTCAGTGGATAGAGCGTCACCTGTGGACTGAAGTGTCCCAGGTTTGATTCCAATCAAGGGCATATGCCTGGGTTGCGGGCTTGATCCCCAGTAGGGGCCATGCAGGAGGCAGCCAATCAATGATTCTCTCTCATAATTGGTGTTTCTATCTCTTCCTTCCTCTCTAAAATCAATAAAAATATATTTTAAGAAATTAAATGAAAACAAACCAACAGTGGAACAGTCTATTCATTGGTGTGGCTCATCATATTAATATCTTTCTCTCCATCTATAGCATATAGCACCGCTCCTGCCTGCTTTCCCAACCACGGGCCTCAGAGCACTGATTGCACAGTTTAAGGAAATGAAATAGTTGAGAAGGCAGAAGATACAGAGTCTTACCTTGGCAATGCTCAGTGGCTTGTCATCATAGCTCTTCAAATCCCAGCATCCTTGTGGTTTAGCAGCCTTCTAACCACAACCAACAGCGCCTGATGCAATTCTAAAGGAAAGGCCCATCTCAGTGGTCTCAGTCAGTTCACGCAGCTCGTGGCTTCCTGCCCACGGCAAGCACCGGGCAGAGGTGGCAAGCTCTCCGGTCTGTGGTCAGAGCTGTACCAGCTGCCCCCAAGGAGCCCCGCCCTTCCCAAGTACTTTGAAAGCTTCCTTGAGCTCACGGGGTCCAATAGGCGTTTCTGCCCCAGAACAGCCCAGGAGGAGGGACCAGGTCTTTCTCTGGCCCTGGGCCACATTGGTCACAATGCTCCGGTACCACCAGAAAGTTTTCTCATGGGGTTTTGGTTTACCAACACGGGTAGTATTTTTCCTACACGAACCTAGGAGAATTAGTAAAACTTCCAGACAGTTCTATCAGGTATTTTCTCTGTGTTGCAGCCCTGAGATCTGTTGCCTGGGTGCCATCCATGTCAACTGGTGCCACCGTTCTCTCAGCCTTGTGGGTTTGGTTTTCCAAATAGTGCTGCTAATACCTGATCCGAGAGACACTATGAGCATGGATAGAATGGGTGTGAGAGAAGGGCACAGAATTGGCTCTCAATAAATGCTACTTCCCCATTGTCTTTCATAGTACACTAGCCAGTCGCTGATTCTGCTCTCGGACCTCTTCAATATGCTACTTCCCTTGGCTATGGAAACTCAGGGGAGCAGAGAATGGTAGAGGCAATGGGAAAGGACCTAAACATCCAGAGCTGTGAGGTGCTGTCCTGGACTCCACCAGGCGCAGGACTGACAGAACTAAGTAGGTTGCTGAGATGATCTCAGGACACTTGCTGGTCCAGCCAGACAGGTGAGTCACTGGCCACCTGCTTTCATTTTTTAAAATATAATTTAACTAAAAATTTTGAGGGTCACCTGCTTTCTGATCCATGGGCCCAAAGGAACCAGTGAGTGGGCTCCTCTCCTGCTTTTGTGTCTAGAAACCTTAGAGGATGGCCTGGGACCACAGTCCACAGTCTCAGTGTCCTGGTGGAGTTTCTTTGCTTGGATTTCAGGACTAAGACAATACTTTGCTGTGAGCTCCTTGTAGAAAAGAGCTTTCTGATAGGTGTTCATAGCAACATAGTGTTCTCGGATATTCAGGCTCATTGGAAGCAATCTGCTTTATTTTCCTGAAAGGTTTTGTGAGAATATGTAGGTTAACACATAAAAAGTATTATGATATTTAGTAAGCTCCAAAGAACTGGTAGCTGATGTGAAGATGCCTAATCAATGTCTCAAATCTGATCTTCAAACTGCTTTGTCTTCTATCCTGGGTAGCAAAGGGCCCAGAATAGAGTCCAGAAACTAGCTGTGCTCACCCAAGCATAGCTATTATTATTTATTATCCTATTCACTTCCTGACTCTGAGAGTTGGACTTAAGCATTAAATATAAATTGAGAGAATAAACTTATAACCTAAAACTTAATTTGAGGTGAGATTATTCAGTCTCGCTATTTTAATTCAGTTAGCACAACAAACTTTTGTGAAAGTCTGCTCTGTGGTGAGCTTACACTAGAGCTGAGGACAGAGATATAAATAGGCATGACACTCCCCTGAGAGACTCAGCCTAAGGAGCCTGGGAAGGGGATCCAGCAGACAATTCTAATGGAGTAGGTAAGTGCAGCCATGGATGCCTCCACAAGGCACAGTATTAGGACAAAGGTGGAGCAATAACTCCATCAGGGATTATTGGGGGAAGTTACCAAGGAGATGGCTTTAAACATGAGAATCATTCAAACACTCAGGGACAGATACCTAAGTGGAACCTTATACTGAATAAGGATCCAGCGATGTTGCCTAGTTGTGTCTAATGTTCTCATCAAGGGGGACTCAATAAGTGACTTTTGGACAACTTTTATACACTTGGACCTGAGGATTACAGAGAATATAGTGGAAGCAGGAAATCTACCTTCCTAAGTGGGAAATCCATTTCCTCTGATTCTGGCTCATCTGTTTAATTAGGTTGGAGGGAGAGAGGATGTGAGAATTTTCAGGGAGGGGAGGTTCAGGGTAAGCTGGCCTTTGTATGATTTGGAAAAAAAACTTCATCTTTCTGTCCACCTCCAACAGAGGGGGTCGGAAAAAAAACACAAAAAAACTACACAGAAATGATTCCTGTAGCTACTCAGAAAAGAACAAGGAAATGACCTGGCTCTTGGGTTTCAGATGTCTGAGCAGAAGTGAAAGTTAATTTCAGCCATTTTCACTCTTACAGAGTCATAGAATCCCTGAGAATGGCAGAGGGGATTGTCAAGTTTTATACTTGTTTCCTTCGGAAGGAAATTGCCCAATATCTTATACCACCATTCCTGAAGTGAATCTTGGACTGGATTATTTTGATGGGGATTACAGAGATGTGGTAGGGAAGGCCTTTTAAACACTTTTGTTAGATAGCCTCAGAGAGATCTTTCAGGGTTGCACTGAGACTAGACTCTGGTTCTGTAACCCCCAGTTCAGGGTTCAGCTTCACTGGCTTCCTCATTTATTTTTGTTCATTTGAGGTGACTTATGCAAAATTCAGTGCTCTCCTTCCATTCATCTTCACCCGCCTCCCAACACTAGCACATTTCTAATCTAAATTGAAAGCTGTGGGAAATCGAATATTTGAGTGGAAGAAACATCAGAATAATCCAGTCCAAGATTCACTTCAGGAATGGTGATATAAGATGTTGGGCAATTTTTTTCTGAAGGAAACAAGTATAAAACTAGACAAAGCTGTCAAAACCAAACATTTCAGGATACGGGAAAATGACCAAAGGTATTAGATGTGTTTAATCTCGAAAAACTGCTATTGCATCTGAATGGTTGTGAGTCTGTGGTCTTCTTGCTCAAGGCTTCTACACTTCTTCCCTCCCCTCCAATCCTTAGCTTGCATGATGAAAACTACAGCTTTTCCTCTGGGAATAGTGAGTTTGTTTTGAGGGCTATTTGTGAAAATCAGTAATTTTATCAGCTGGAGGTGACAGATTTGGTCTGGGATAGGAAAATGAAAACCTGCAGTTTTATACGTTAGAGGCCAAGAAATCAGTTCTAGACAGGAAGTGAAAAGCTGCAGCTTTATTGGCTTAACCTTTTAACAGTTAAAAATTCTGTTCAAAGTGGGTAGAAGATCACCCAGAAATGTAATTGGGGAAATCCTGGAAGTCAGACAACCATGAAAGTGCTGAGATATAATACACTCCCCATACCTCCCTGGCTGACTGCTAAAATATGCGTGAGTTAGGGAGGTTGAGGGTGCAGCAAAAAGTGGATAGCAAGGGAAACCTGAGGACTTACTATAGATTTGAATTTGTTCCCTCAACTGTAAACATCTTGGGCAACAGAAAATAGAAGGATTATATGTCAAGGTGTCTGAGCATAATCCCACTCTCAATAATTGCCTGACCATTAAACAATGCAAAAATAGGGGACACCCTCAGAGAGCCAGACTGAAAAACCAAGTAAAATACTAAAAACAAAAACTGTACAGTGATTTCAGTGGCTGCACACTATGCAGGGGACCAACTTTACAATTCAAATGTAGGTAAGTTAGTAAAAACAAAAACAAAAAACCAACCAACTATTTTTTGGAAAATAATTCAGAATTCTGAGTTGCTACAATGTCTAATTTTCAACTAGAAATTACTAGACACACGAAGAAACAGAAAACTGTAACCAGTAAAAATAATAGATTCTGACTCCAAGCTGTTATAGTTCTGTTCAAAGAATAAAAAGAAAATATGCTTGCTGAGACTGGTTTGGCTCAGTGGATAGAGTGTCGGCTTGCAGACTGAAAGGTCCCAGGCTTGATTCCAGTCAGGGGCATGTACCTTGCTTGTGGGCACATCCCCACTGTGGGGCGTGCAGGAGGCTGCTGATCCATGTATCTCTCTCATCGATGTTTCTGACTTTCTATCTCTCTTCCTTCCTCTCTGTAAAAAATCAATAAAAAAAAGAAAATATGCTTAATGAATTAAAACAATTTATATTAACAGTGAATCAACAGAAAGGAAATCTCAATAGAACAGTGCAAATTATTAAAAATATCAAGTAGAATTTCTAGGGCTGAAAACTACAAACATTAACATTGAAAATTCACTAGTTATGCTCAATAGCAAATCTGAGATGGCAGAAGAAAGAAGCTGTGAATTTGAAGATATAGCAATAAAAGATATTCAATTGGAAGAAAACAAGCAAAAAAAGGTAAGTAAAATGAACAGAGCTTTAAAGACCTGACAAACAATATAAAGTGTTCAAATATAAATGTAATAGGAGTCCCAAAAGAGAGAAAAGATAAAAAATACATAGAAAAATTATTTGAAGAAAAGCTAGTTGAAAATTCTCCAGTGTTAGTGAATAACATTGATTTAGAAAATCAATGCTGTAGTCTGAATGTTTTTGTCTTATCAAAATTCATATGTTGAAACCCAATACCCAATATAATGCTATTAGAAGGTAGAGTCTTTGAGAAATGATTTGGTCATGAGAGTGGAGCCTCATGTAGGTTGGTTAGAAATAAAGTATCTCAGTTTTATTTTCTGGGGAAAAAAAAAAGAATTAGTGTCCTTATAAAACAGGTCTGAAAGAGCTTCCTCCTCCCTTCCACCATATGAGGTTATAGCAAAAAGATAGACATTGCCTGGCCTGTGTAGCTCAGTGGTTGAACATTGACCTATGAACCAAGAATCATGGTTCAATTCCTGATCAGGGCACATGACCAGAATGTGGGCTCCATTCCCAATGTGAGTATGCAGGAAGCAGCCGATCAATGATTAGTTATTCTCTTCTCATTGATGTTTCTCTCTGTCTCTCTGTCTCTCTCTCTGTCTCTCTCTGTCTCTGTCTCTCCCTTTCCTTTCTCTGAAATCAATAAGAATATATATAAAAGATAGCCATCAATGAAGCAGGCCTTCATCAGACATCAAATCTGCTGGCACCTTGATCTGGACCCCCCGGTCTTCAGAACAGTGGGAAATAAATTCCTGTTGTTTATAAGTAGCCCAAATTGACTAGAACAGTCAAGAAACTAAATGAAACCAAATAACATAAGTGAACCATGGTCCAAATACTGAAAATCAAAGAAAAGACAGTCTTGCAAGCAGCAAGAGAAAAAGCTCTGCATCATATCTGTGGCAACAATACAATTGATAGTTAACTTCTCATCAGAAACAATGGTGGCGGGAAAAAAAAAAGAAACAGTGGTGGTGGAAGACAGTGAAATGGTATATTCAAAGTGCTAAAAGGAAAAAGAACTGTTCACCTAAGAATTCACTATCCAATAAAACTATCCTTTAAAAATGGAGTTAGTATAAATAATTTTCCAGATAAATGAAACTGGAGAGAATTTGTTTCTGACTTAGAGTTCAGGAAAAACTAAAGGAAGTCCTTCTGCCTGAAAGAAAAATAATACCAGATGGTAACCAGTTCACATGGGAATGTCAAGCATATAGGTAAATAAAACTATATATCATAATATAAGTACATATTATCTTCTTTTAACTTTTAAAAAACACATATGATTGTTCCAAGCAGAAATTACATCATACTATAGGTTTATAGCACATATAAGTACATTTGACAGTAATAACACAGAGGAGGGAACATGAGAAATGGAGTTTCTTTTCTTCACCAAAGTCAGTATTAGTTTAAAGCAGACTATGATAAGTTGAAGATGTAGCTAAAAAGTAAAAAAGAGAAATAATCTCAGCAAGTTAGCACACTAGGAAGTCACAGTGCTTGTTTCTCCCACACCAAAAAAACCCCCAGCAAAAGTAACCAGAACAACAAATAGATGAAAATAACTCTGGGAGAGCTCTGGAATGCAATCAAGAACTTGCAGCAACCCAGAGAAGCACAAAACCCAAGGATGGCTGTGCAGAAAGCAGAGGAAGTACATTTACCTGGGTTACCCCAGCCTCTAATCCCGCCTAGCTTGGGGTCAAGAGGGACCCTTTCAGTATGACCTTTCCACATGAGGAAAAGGAGATTGGGAGAACACACACACACACACACACACACACACACACATACACACACACACATACACAGAACAAAAAAGAAAATAAAACAAATAAGAAAAAAATTTTAATTTAATAAATCTTTATTATTCATATTATTACAATTGTTTCTCTCCCCCCATAGGTATAAGATTTTTGTCCAGTCTCTTCCACACCCCCCACACCTCTTTCCCTCTGAGAATTGTCAGTCCACTCCCTTTCTATGCCCCTATTCTATTATATTCACCAGTTTATTCTGTTCATCAGATTTTTATTCACTTGATTTTTAGATTCACTTGTTGATAGACATGTATTTGTTGTTCATAATTTTTATCTTCACCTTTTTCTTCTTCTTCATCTTAAAGAATACCTTTCAGCATTTCATGTAATACTGGTTTGGTGGTTTGCGTGCACATACATCCAATTCTGAATGATAGCTTTGCTGGGTAGAGTAATCTTGGTTGTAGGTTCTTGCTATTCATCACTTTGAATATTTCTTGTCACTCCCATCTGGCCTGCATCGTTTCTGTTGAGAAATCAACTGACAATCATATGGGTGCTTCCTTGTAGATAACTGTTTTTCTCTTGCTGCTTTTAGTATTCTCTCTTTGTCTTTTGCTTTTGGTATTTGAATGATGATGTGTCTTGGTGTGGTCGTCTTTGGATTACTTTTGTTTGGGGTTCTGTGCACTTCCTGGACTTGTAAGTCTATTTCTTTCACCAGGTGGGGGAAATTCCTGTCGTTGTTTCTTCATATAAGTTTTCAGTATTTTGCTCTCTTTCTTCTTCTGGCACCCCCATAATTCTGATGTTAGTACACTTAAGGTTGTCCCAGAGGCTTCTTACACTCTCTTCACATTTTTGGGTTCTTTTTTCTTTTCCAATTTAGTGTTTTTTGCTTCTTTTTATTTCAAATCTTTGACTAGATTCTTGTGTTCCTCTAGTTTGCTGTTAGGTCTCTGTATAATATTTTTTATTTCAGTCAGTGTATGTTTAATTTCCAGTTGGTCCTTTTGCATATTCTCAAGGGTTTCATTAAATTTATTGACTTTTTCTAGGAAATTCTTGAAAAACCTTATAACCGTGGTTTTGAACTCTATATCTAGTCATTTGCTTTCTGCCATTTCTTTCATTTGTGATCTGTTTCTTTGTCTCTGCATTTTCACTGCTTCCCTGAGTTGGTAGAGTAGCTTTGTGTGGTAGGTATTCTATAGGGCCCAGTGGCTCAATCTTTCCCAGTTACCTGAGGTAGACACCCTTGATGCACCCCTTTGTGGACTGTGTGCACAGCCTTGTTGTATTTAAGTCTTGATTGTTGGTATCACTGGGAGGAATTGACCTCCAGGCCAATTGGCTGTGAGGATCAGCTGTGTCTATGCTGGGAGAACTTCTCTGCTGGAGACACCCTTATGAGACAAGACTTGCAAAATTGCAAAAGCCTCGGTGCTCAGCTTGGATGGGGCGGAGTATCAGGGTAGAGCAGACAGCCTTGGCTTCCCATCAGCCCTGCCCTGGCCCCTGGGTCTCAGTATCCTTCGATAATCACTGCAAGCACCTTAGAGAAAGCCACCCTCAAGTTTTGCCTGCTGCCAGACAGTCCAGTTTCTCCCCAAATGAGTCTGAGTTCCCAGAAACTTGCCTGGAACTGGAGTTCAGTGCAGTCGGAGCTACCGTCTCCCTCCCGCTTTAGAAAGCCAGCCATGCACTCAGTTGCCAGTGCATTCAGCAGTCAGTCCTCTCTGGGTGCACATACATTCAGACCTCTACCTTCTGCAACTCCCTTGAGTCTCAGTGTGCTTTCTCTTTTCCTGTCAGTCCAGATTCCCCCCTGCCCAAAAGGGTCTGGTTTCCCAGAGTCTCCCCCGGGACTGGAGTTCAGCATAATTGGAAGCTTCCATCTCCCTCTTGCTTGAGAAAGCCAGCCATGCACTCAGTTGCCAGTGCACTCAGCTGCCGGTCCTCTCCACGCACGTGTCTCCTTACCTCAGACTTTTGCAGCTCATGTGAGTCTCAATGTGCTTTCCTTTTTCCACCTAGTTGTAGCATTTCCACTCAGCCAGATTTCCTGTGGTTTTGGATGGTGTCCGTTTTGTCTTTTAGCTGTAGTTTTGATATTGTTGTGTGAGGCAGCAGTTTAGGTGTTTACCTATGTCCATCTTGGTTTCTCCAAGAAAAAAAATTTAAATAAATACATAAATAAAATAAAACAAAACAAAAGGAGATTTCATCACTGAAGACTTGACTCCCACAGTGTTTGCTGATGCAAGGGTAAAAAGAGCCAAGGTGTGTCTCTGGGGCACCCCTTTCCAGAAACCAATATCCTCCTTGTCTTCTAAAGCTCCCTCAGGAAGGGGGTTTCCCCCTGTACCAGGAAGCTGCTCTCACTGAGATCCAGGGCCTCGAGGGATCTTAACTGCTCAAAACCAGGCCCCAATCTACAACATCCCAACATCTCCATCAATGCTTTTGAGTTAGGGCATTGTTCCATGCCGCCCCCACTCTCATCCCCCAAAAAGTAGGAAAATAAGATACCAGAGAATAAGACGTGCAGTGTCACTGACATCTCCATGAAGGGTACTCTGTAGCTGCTTTCCAAACTGGGGGCCAGGCCCATAGGCCCAGGACAGAATGGATGTGGATTTGTGCTTAGAAGTGGGAACAATCCTAGAGCCACCTACAGAGGGTGTTTGGGGCCAGCACTGAAACACTCAAGACACCAGCAGTTTGAGGGCATTTGAAAGTGGGTGGAGTGGGTGGGAGATATGTGAAGAGCTCTAGAAACCTGTGCCCCCACCTCTAGTAGCACTTCACCATGGTGAGCCCTCCGCATTTGTTCTGCTGCTCTGCACCACATTCCACCACCAGTGGTTGTCTACTGAGGGTCTCCAATTTAACATGTCTAAAACTAGTCTCTCAATTTTGCCTTCCAGAACCACTTCTTCCCGGATTCAATGAATCAAGACCATTGACTCTAGTGCTCAATCCAAAAATGCCTTGTAATCATCCTTTCCATCCCTTTCCCCCCTATCAGCAAATCCTATGAGCTCTACCTTCAATGTAATCTAGCATCTTCCCACTTAACGCCCATGCCCAGTGCTATCACCCCAGTACAAGGCATTGTGAGCCTAGACAATAGCCTTCTTCCCAGCAATCTCCCTTGAGTCATCCACTTTATTTTCTTGATGGTATTTATCAGTAGCTTAAGTTACCTCATTGGTCGGTGCATTGATTGTTACTGCCTTTGCTCACTAGAATGTACGTAGTCCCCAAAAGAGGCCTATTGTTCTTGCCCATCACTCTATCCCTCACACAGTTCTTAGCACATTGAAAGTGCCCAGTCATAGCTACTTGAATGATTGAAAACTTTATCTCGGTCATATCATCCCCATTTTACAGGGTTAAGAGAAGGATTTTCTCAAGGATGCAAGCTGGCGAGCAGTACCACTGGGACTAGTTGCCAGGTCTCCTGACCCACAGTTAGTACTCTTCTTTCTCCAGTACTTGGCCTCTTAGGAAACTCTTCCAAGACTTCCATCCCACAATCCCACTAATGACTGGTTTCAGTGAAGACCAGATGTTCTGGGAACTTCAAACCCTGAAGGCTGAACTGCCACAAACCAGACTTTCTCAGTCATTCAAAGAGAGGTCAGCAACGTCTGCAGCTTGGCAACTGTAGATCTTGCCCAGCCCCACCCCCAGAGGCTACTCTGGCCTGCTGGGGCTCAATTGGTGAGTAATGGCTGAGTGCCCACGAGGGTCCTGGACTCAAGAAGGTCAGCAGCAGAAACTGGTTATTCAGTGAAACATGGACCAAGCCTCAAGTGCATGAAGAAATAGGTCAGGGCTGGGGCTGGGACTGGGGACGCATAGTAGCTACAAGGGCTGGGATCTGAAGAATTCTCCCCAGAGAGGTTAAAGAGGTCCCAGAAGACCTTGGGACCCCCTAACTCATTAGGGTCAGCCTAAAATAGCTTCCACCACTATCTGAAATATTTTCATTTATAGATTGCTTTGCTACCTTATTCTAAAAAGATTTACCCCTAAATACATGCTCATGGATTGGGAGAATCAACATCATTAAAATGTCCATACTATCCAAAGCAATCTATAGATTCAATGCACTACCCATTAAAATACCAATGACATACTTCACAGACCTAGAAAGAATTCTTCATAAATTCATCTGGAACAAAAAAAGACCCTGAATAGCCACAGCAATTCTGAGAAAGAAGAATAAAGTAGGTGGGATCTCAATACCAGATTTCAAGCTATATCACAAAGCAACTGTTCTCAAAACAGCCTGGTACTGGCACAAGAACAGACATATAGACCAATGGAATAGAATAGAGAACCCAGATATCCACCCAAACCACTATGCTCAACTAATATTTGACAAAGAAGGCATGAACATACAATGGAGTCAAGATAGCCTCTTCAACAAATGGTGTTGGGAAAATTGGACAGATACATGCAAAAAAATGAAACTGGACCACCAACTTACACCAAATACAAAAATAAACTCAAAATGGATACAGGACTTAAACATTAGAAGGGAAACCATAAAAATATTAGAGGAATCCACAGGCAGCACAATCTCAGACATGCTGAAAGAACTTCTTCACTGATACTGCTCCAAAGGCAATGGAAGCTAAAGAAAAAATAAACAAATGGGACTACATCAAAATAAAAAGCTTTTGTACAGCAAAAGAAACCATCAACAAAAGAACAAGAAAGACCACTGCATGGGCAAACATATTTGCAAATGTTATCACTGATAAAGGTTTAATCTCCAACATCTATAGCCAACTTATACAACTTAATAAAAGGAAGATAAACAATCCAGTAAAAAAAATGGGCAACGGACCTAAATAGAACCTTTTCGAAAAATAAAACATTTTTAAGTAGATGGGGAGAAATGAGTCAAACGGGAGAATAAGAGTGGAAAAGTAAGCCCAGCCAGTATGGCTCAGTGGTTGAGCATCAACCCATGAACCAAGAGATTGCAGGTTCAATTCCTGGTCAGGGCACATGCCTGGGTTGCGGGCTAGATCCCCAGTAGAGGGCATGCGGGAGGCAGCTGTTGATGTTTCTCTCTCATCGATGTTTCTATCTCTCTCTCCTTCTTCCTTCCTATCATTCTAAAATCAATAAAATATATAAATCAATAAAAATATATAAACATAAAAATGTAAAAAAAAAAAAGTGGAAAAGTAAGAGTGAGCCAGGACTGAGGGTAGTAGGCCCCAAGCCTGTCATGAACTTGGCTTGGTTAGTGGGTTAATAGGTCCTACTGTTGGAAATATAAATGGTTCCATCAACTATAGGGAGAGAAACCTGCCAGTATCTGGCCTAGCCCCACATGTCACATCTAAGAACCCACATTGGGAAGCACAGATAGATGAGATGACACTCTACCACTGTGAATGGAACAATGAAAATGTCCATCAGGAGGTGAGTGGGTCATTGAAGTGACCCAGGTCCATCGTGTATCAATATCAAGCACCTACTGGGGAGGAAAAAGCAAATTACAAAGTAATACAGGCTTATACCGTTACGAGAAAATTCAAACAAACAAACAAAATAAAACTGTGTGTGTGTGTGTGGGTGGGTGGGTGGGTGTTTGTGTGTGTGTGTGTGTGCACATTCCTACTTCATATAAATATGTAAATAAAAGTGAAACCACAAATAAGAAAAATACACTCCAAATTCATAGCAGTGATTATTTTGGGGGAGGAGCAAGTGGCAGAGGGTGGTCAAAAGAGCCTTACCTTGCCTATAGTATTCTAACCTTTTTAAAAGAAGAAAAAATTCACTTACTATTAATATACTCTTTAAAACAATATATAGTATGGGAAAATCTAGAAGCAAATATGCTGAAATATCCTATCTAATAAAGAGGGAATATGCTAATTGACCATCATACTCTCATAAATATGGCAGCACCCACAGCCAATAAGAAGGGAATATGCTAATTGACTGCCATGTCCTCAAAGATGGCAGTGCCTACAGCCACAAGATGGTGGTATCCAGCCATCCAGGGCCGGCCTGAGGCTGCTCCAGAGTCCCCCAGTCCTCTCAGCTGCCCAGGGCTTGCCTGAGGCACAGGCAAGCCTCTGATGGCAGCTGCCCAACTGTCCAAGGCTGGCCCGAGGTGCAGGCAAGCTGCCAATGGTGGCTGCCCAGCCACCCAGGGCTGGCCCGAGGCTCAGGTAACCAGGGCCAGCTGAGGCTTGTGCTGCCAGCAGTGGCAGCAGCAGAGGTGTGATGGGGGTGTTACCCTTCCCTGATTGCTGGGTCACCTTCTGCCCCTGAGGGTCTCTAAACTGTGAGAGGGAGCAGGCCAGGATGAGGGAACCCCCCGGCCCTCCAGTGCATGAATTTCCATGCACCAGGCCTCTCTAGTTAATAATAATCGATTAGGGATGGTGGGAATATGAATGATCTTTTTGAACTGTTTAATTTCTTTTATTTTTCAAATGTATTATATCTGCACAGAAATAAGACCAAACCTAAAACCAAAGGCAAAAAACCTTTGTCCCTGACTACCACAGGAATGGGGCTCTGTGGTGAGCAAACAGGCCAGGGTCTGGCAGGGCCAGGCCCAGGGTCAGCAGGCTGCCACAGCCTTTTGGACTGGACCCAACACTGTAGCCCAAACAATCACCCAAAGAGAACACATGGGAGAGTATCTGGCCTATAAAGGGCCTAAAGCCAGAGGAGGCTAAAAATCACTGCCCTGCCCAAGCCATCAGGAGGCACCCACCTGCTACAGAAATGAATTCAGGCCCAGATCAAACTGAGACCCATCTTCCCTTGCTATGCCCCCGCCTGGTGCACACACATTCCAGACATCCAGGTGCACACACCTCAGCTGCCTGGATCTTGGCAGAAGGTGGGGCAAGTTGTGGAATTTCCCCAAGTGGCATCTAATGAATGGAAAACATTTTAATGCCCTTACTCCCAAGCTGAGGGCTGGAGGCAGTGAGAAGTTCCAACTGGCAACCATCTGTGGAAGTGACCGCTCTCTCTCCCCTCAGCCTCTCCATCTGCAAAAAAAACATCGAAAGGTTTGTCCCTTGCAGAAAAAGAAAATGGAATGAGCAATCTAACACCCTTTTTAGTATCTTAGGAAAGAGGAGCAATAAAAGAACAAGAAAAAAATAAACAGGAGCGATCACACAGGCCCATTAATAACGAGGTGAGATCCCCTCCTGTCTTTCTGTAAGTCAGTGTGGGGGGATCAGTGGTGGCCAGATGACATCTGTGGTGAACTGAGGGACCCCAATAAAGCTCCTTCCTAGGAAGGGAGAAGGCAAATGACCCAGCCCTCAAACCACCCACCCCATGGCCAGCTGCCAATCCAGCTCATTCCTGGGATCCCTGGTTTAGCTTGTCTCCCACCTGATCATTCTTTAGCAGAGAAAATTAAGCACAGGGGTTTATAAGAAAGACCAAAAAGATCATTCATATTCCCACAACCTATAATTGATTATTATTAATATTTCAGCATTTATTCTTCATTTGTTCACATATACACACACCATTGATTTAGGTACCTACCACATTCCGGGGGCACTGGGAACATTTCCAGGAATGGAATGAGTGAGATGCCACCCCTGAACTTACAGGGCTTGGATTCTATTAGGTGAGATGGACAAAGAGATTAGTGACCTCAGGAGAGAGTGGTAGCATAGCGATTTGCCCCTGGTGAAAGGGGACCGCAGGGCACCAATTCCAGTTGGAGGAGTAGATAATTAGAGGAGGAAAGAGGGAAATAGAATCAATACACTTAGGGGAAGGATTATATTCTAGGATCTGCAAATAGGTACATCTGATCAGACTTATTAAATATTTCTCTACTCTCTTCTAATACTTAAGTCAGATCACACAGGAACAGTGATCTAGCCCAGAACCTCGCCCAGCGTTTTGCAGGCACTGAATGTATTTGTGTGGGCTTGTTTGACTACAAATGAGTTTCAATAACCTAATGGTTCTTCTCAAGGCAACAAGTCTTTTGTAAAGATATAGTTCAGAAGGACTGTGATGTTTGGACCTTGACTGTGTTTTAAACTTAGCCTCTTCATGTGTTTTTTTTTTTTGCCTCCATCTGATTGCTCTTAGACTCTGAGGTCCCATAGGCCTGAGTTCTTTGCACGGCTGGACTTTGGGATGGTAAGTAAGAAGGGTCAGTGGAGGATGGAGTGGAGGTTGAGAGGATTTTATACACTCTAAGGTGCTATTCTCTCCCACTGCTGTCAGGTCATTTTGACCAATTGGGAAACTTCAAAAAGAACCTAAACCTTTCAGTACCAGGAGCCCTCACTTGCAAGGATGCAGAAATGCCTACAGTTCAGAAAACTGAGGTCAAGTCCAAGTGAAGAGTGTGGATCCTGCAGAGAGAAGGAGTGATGGGCTGTCCTGAGGTGGGGGTTTGCCACAGGTGGGGCTTGGCTGCAGAACTCTTAGCCCCAGGCTGATGTGGCCCTACCTGTAATAGCTAAACCACCCAGGCCAGCATGGCCCAAGGCCTTTGTGAGAAGTGGGAGGAAGAGTCAGGCTATTAGTTCATTCTGGCAATGTCTGTTCACTTCACAGGCTGTGGGCTCCAGGCCCCAGGCCCCAGGAGAAGAATGTCTTAGTCCCACTGTCTTAGTTGGGACTTATAAACAACTGGACTTTATCTCTCATAGCCAAAGGCTGGAAATCCAAGAACAAGGTACCAACAGATGTTGTGTCTGGGTAGAGAGCCCACTTCCAGGTTCATAGCTGGTGCTTCTTCTTGTGTCCTCACATGGTGGGAGGGGAGAGGGAGCTCTCTGGGGTCTCTTTATAAGGCACTAATTCCATTGCCAAGGGCTCACCTTCAAGACCTAATCACCTTCCCAAGGCCCCATTCCTTAAGAGTTTAGGATTTCAATCTATGAATTTTTTGCAGGGGGAGGGGCACATTCAGACCACAGCCCTCATTCTGAACAGTTTCCTCCCTTTCTCATTTCTTCCTTTCCTCTTCCTCCTTTTTCTTTTCTCCTCCACTTGCTTCCTCCCTCCTCTCTCTCTCTCTCCCTTATACTCTCTTTCCTTTTCATAAGCCTACAGCAGCATCTCCAACAACCATTTTCAATGAGGGCTGATTCTGCTTGCTAAACATTTCGATCCGATCAGGAAACATTAACCTGAAAGTAATTCATCAGGGGGTCCTGCAGACGTGATTTCACTGTGCGTTCATCAGTCTGTTATCTGTATCTTGTTTCTCTCATCCCAGAATGCATTAAATAAGTCCCTCTCTGCGTGCCTGCATTTATTTTTTCTCTCCCTGTCTGCCGCCAGTTCTCTCTGGGAACCAGAGACAGTCATAGTCATAAGATGTTAGTCAGCACAATGGCAGCCGACCATGCTGGAGAGGCTGGCTGCATCCCCGCCGGGGAGCACTGAGTCTGTGCCTGAAACCTGTGGCCGAACTGCGGGGTGTGTTTGTCTGCTCCGTGCTCCAGCCTGTTTTCCTGGTGTCAGATTCCAAACAGAGCTACCTCGTGTTCAAAGAAGATAAATAAGGCAGCTAAGGTATTTGGAAACCCTGCCAGATTGATTGTTTAATATTTGCTCACGCTGTGCATTAGACTAGAATGAGACTCAAGCATGCCCCATTTCAGGGTGTGCACAATTGAAGACCCAGTTGGCTCACAAGACATAAGAAACATCATTTGTCAGGTGGCTACTCCATGCCAAATGTACATCAGGCATTTCATAGGCATTAATTCAAACCCTCACAACAACCCGTAGTGGAGATATTGCTACCCTCAATATATGGGTGAGCAAATCAAGGCTCAAAAGGGTTGGATAGTTGCCTGAGACAGGCTGATAATAGTGACAGAGCCAGGAATTGACCCAAGCTCCCCAAAGCCTGACTGGAGTAGTGTAATAATACAGTTGACCCCTGGACAACATGAGTTTGAGCTGCCCAAGTCCACTTACAGGCAGATTTGTTTTCAATAAATACCGTAAATGTATGTTATCCTCCTTGTGATTTTCTTAATACCATTTTTTTCTCTAGCTTACTTTATTGTAAGAATACAGTGTGTATTACACAAACATACAAAATATGCATTAATCAACTGTATGTTCCAGTCAAGAGCAGCCTATTAGTTACATTTTGAGGGAATCAAAAGTTATATTAGGATTTTTGACTGCTAGAGGGTCAGTGCCCCTAATTCCCCCCGCCCCATGTTGTTCAAGTCAAGGATACTTTCTTTCCACCTCAATGGCTGGTTAAGATGAGGTGGGGGGGGAAAGGTGTATCCCATTTATTTTAACATCTATGGGGAAGTCATTTGGAATTGACTTTAGGAGAGCAGCTATGTAAAAGGGAGGTTCTGCTTTCAGCTGGGCAGTTGGGTAGTAGGGTAGAATTGCTGGAAGGGGGCTGAATATGAAGGGCCACAGATCAGCTTCCCCCAGAACCCCTTCCCATCTCTGTGTGATGAATGACAGGTATGTGTTATCTTCCGTGACCTGGTTTTGATCCTGCCTCTAAAGCCCATTGCTATGATCTAGGTTTGCTTAGCGATAGAATGATCAGGTTCCACTTCATCCCTGTTGGTGACATTTCTCCTTCTGATACCTTTCTTTAGCCTAAAGTGTCATCAGAGACTGGCTGGTAGAAATGAAAATGAACTCATAGCAGCAGCTGTTGGCTCAACCACTAGGAGTGCTATTGAGTTCATAAAGCAATTGGGTATCTGCTCACTTTCATAAAGGGCAGAGTTCTACTGGAGATTCTAGACTTCCTCACTCTGCCTTCTGGTCTAGGACCATGTTACCTCATCTCCCCCATACCACCCACAGAACTTAAAGCAAGGCAGAGAACAAGCAGGTGCTCCCCCAGGATATGGTGGTGCAGCCTTGTTCACGAGTGTCTCACCTGTGAATTCTCACCTCAGCCTCAGGGCAAGCCCACCAGACTCTTTCTCTATGTCCAGTTGGCCTTGATCTCTTGCTATCTCAGACTTTTAGTAAGTGCCAGATCCTTCCACTTTGCAGTTTCTGGTTCTGCCTCCTTGACCCTCATCCAGCAATTCAGTGGGTGGGGAGTATCCTGGAATCATGGGTCAGAAGATGCCAGAGCTTGACTTCCTGAGGCCAGTGATGAGGAAACCATCCAACGGGGAAAGTGATTTAATAAAAGTCTAATTAGTAACAGAGCCTGGTCTGGAACCTGGATCTTGTTTCCTACTCTGGGCTGTTTCCATGGTTCAAAGGAGCCTGGTTTCTTGGGTGAGATGATGCTTAGAAGAATCTAGGAGGTTCTCCTTTACCCATCAGGGCTGCTTCACTTTAGTCGTTAGTGGCATCATTTCTGATTTCTTTCAAATGCTTTGCATGCCCCAGGGGGGCCTCCTTCCAGTTGCCACCAGTATGTGCTGTGCCTGGGCCTGGAAATACTTTCTGCAGAGTATTCCAGATGCTTATTCCTTCAAGAGTTTACAAGATAAAAGGACAAACGCTGCTGGAGTTGCTGGGATGGAGAGAGATTCAAATGGCAATAGTTCATGTCTGTCTGCTGTGTACAGTGTTTTTTGCTTCTTCTTTTTTTAAAATTTAAAACTGATTTCAGAGAGAGGAAGGGAGAGGGAAAGAGAGATAGAAATATCAATGATGAGAGAGAATCATTGACTGGCTGCCCCCTGCATGCCCCACACTGGGGATTGAGCCTGCAACCTAGGCATATGCCTTGACTAGGAATCAAACAGTGACATCCTGGTTCATGGGTCAAGACTCAACCATTGAGCCACACCAGCCGGGTAGTGTCTTTTGTTTCTAGCAAGCCAGGCCCATATGCCATGTGTCTAAATATTTGAGAGTTATAAACCAAGCTAACAAACTGCTAGGCAATGTTTGCTCTTCCCTCTTGCCTTGACAAATATACCTTTATAACGACCTCAAAGGCAGGTTATAATTCTGCATCCTTGAACCCTGGAACTTGTAGGGTCAGGAGAAGTGTGGCCTCAGGTCTACCCCATGGCCCTCCCTCTTTCTTCTTCCCCATGAGGACCCTGTGCTTAGACTGAAAATGCAACCTTCACCCACACTGCACAGATAAGAGGTCTGCACAGGCCTGAATGTGGCCACTTGGCCAGAATAAGTCCAGGTCCTGATACTTGGAGCATGGTGTAGATAAAAAGGAGTGAACGTCGAGTGGGCATGGTGCACAGCCACTTTTCCTTAAGGAAGCCCAGAGCTAGGCTTCTAAAGCATAGGGTCCAAGACAGGCCCCCTTACCCAGGTATATAACCAGTATCATTATAAAATTATTTCCATTTTATAGACGAAGCAGCTTTCACTCAGAAAACTTGATGACTTCTTACAGACACACACTAGTAACCAGAAGAGTCAGGACTTGAAACTGGGTCAGCCTACCTCCAGATCCCCTGCTGTGCCGCCTCCTAGTGCTACCTTTCCCATTGTCCACCATTACCTAGAAACTCAGTGACCCCCACCTTGCTGTGGGTCTGGACTTCCATCGCCTCTCACCGCTGATAAATGTAGACATCCTCTTTATTGGTCTCCTTGCCTCCTGCCTTGTCCCCTTATCCATCCAGCTTCTCTGAGATATACTAGTAAAAGCCATGACATGTTCCCCTCTTAGCCCCTCACCTTCAGGTTCATGTCCACAGACCTTACCTTGGTCCATCACACCTTCTTGCACTCTTCTTAGACATGCCAAATCCCTCTCTGTCTTCAACTTGCTCTTGCCAAACTCTCCCTCAGGCCTCCCCACCACCTCTCCTCGCCAGCTCTCACTCATCCCCCTCATTTGGGCTCAGAAGGCAACTGTCACCTTCCTTATTCCAGTTGAAGGCGGCTGCTTTTTAAATTATCTTCCTATACTAATAAGCCACAGGAACTGTATCCCCATGCTTAGCACAGCTGGCACAGAGTGAGCCACCCATACTGCTCATTGAACTAATGGGTTCCCTACAAGATGGGAGCCTTCTGTGATTCAGCCTGATTCAGCCCCTCCTGAGAGATAAGGGCAGAGAAAAGCCATTCCTGACGCCAGCAGCAAGGCCAAATGACAAACGTTTCCTGGATCCTCTTGAAATGCTGGGCCCCCACATGGAAGTGTCTCTCTCAAAGGCAGATTAGAAGCGCGTGGACTCTGGCCCAGGACTGTGAGTTCTAATTGCTCCCTGGAGCGGAGGAGGGTGTCACCCCGCTCAGTGTGCTGCGTATAATAGAGCCAATCAGAAATATATTTCTTCCTTTTCTCTTTCAGTCAATAGGGACCAAATTTTAATCACCAGGAAGGATAGCCAGGAGCCTTAGACAATGGAGTTTGCCCTTGAGTAGCTTAAAAACTCCTGTGGGAACTGAGAAGACTAATTTAAGAGAGTGCTTTCTGCTGTGGGAGTGACAGGAAGGCAGAGACCCAATCCAGCTGTGCATTCTCTGTGTTCCTTTGGGAGAAGACGAGTTCTTACAATGGTCTGCTAGGTCCATGCATGGGATCTGCTCCAACACCCTTAGCCTGTCACCCTTCTAGCATTATCTCCCACAGCCCCATCTCTCCCCTGCTCACTGCACTCCAATGTGAGGCCCCTTGCTCTTCCTTGCTTGCAGCAGGCATGCTTTGCACTGGCTGGTCCCTCTGTCTGGAACACTCCAATACCTCATAACCAACTCCCACATTTTCTTCACATCTTTGCTCAAACATCACGTATTAATCAGGTCATCCCTGACCACTGAGCATGGTTCAAGCACACTGTGGTCTCTGAGGCTGCCCTGGCTATTTTTTGGAGGGTCTGCAGGGTCAGTGTGGTGCAGTAAGAAGCGCCTAGACCAGTGGTCAGCAAAACGCAGCTTTCAAGTTACATGCGGCTCTTTGGCCCCTTGAGTGTGGCTCTTCCACAAAATACCACGTGTGGGCTTGCATGTACAGTGCGATTGAAACTTCGTGGCCCATGGGTGGAAATCGGTTTTCGGCCTGGGCAAGTCTATTTTGAAGAAGTGGCGTTAAAACACACAAGGGGCCAAAGAGCCGAATGTGGCTCATAAGCCACAGTTTGCCGACCACTGGCCTAGACTCATAGCTGGACAGCCCCTGAGAGCCCTGCCACTACTCGCTGTGTGAGTAAGCCCCCAAACCTCTCCATGCTTAGAGTCCTCCTAGGTGAGACAATGTTTCTTTTTTTGTTGTTGTTAATCTTCATCCCAGGGTATATTTTCTCTTTTCGTTGTTGTTAATATTTTCCATTGATTTTTAGAAAGAGTGGAAAGGAGAGGAAGAGACAGAGAGAAATATCAATGTGAGACAGACACGTTTTGATTGGTTTTCTTCTGCATGCGCCCCGACCAGGGCCAGGGATCAAGCTACAACCAGTACCTGGCCTTGACTGGAATTGAGCCCAGGACCCTTCAATCTGTGGGCTGATGCTCTATCTATTGAGCCAATCTGGCTGGGGCAGGATATTGTTTCCATTAATTTTTAGAGAGTGGAATCTGGGGAGTTAGGGGGGGTGGAGACACACAAAGAGAAACATCGATGTGAGAGAGATACATCAATTAGTTGCCTTTTGTACTCGGGGATCGAGCCTGCAACTGAGGTGCTGACAGATACGTGTCCTTGTCCAGAATCGATCCTGCGACCCTTCAGTCCACAGGAAGACACTCTAACCACTGAGCAAACTGGCTAGGTCAGAAAAATGTTTCTTGACTCCCTTATTTCACAGGATTTCTGAGGTTCAAAGGAGACTATGTCTCACTCATCTTGGGGCCAATGGAAAGAAAACTGCTCTGTGACTTATAAAGTGCTGTGCTCCTGTCAGTGAGGCGGCTGTTGGCCCACATGTGCACTCATTAAAATGGTCCAGATGCCTGGGCCAGCCAGCCATCTCACACAACATTACACCTGACATCTTAAAAATCAAATTGGATCCTGATCCAAAAGGCAGCTCTAGAACCAGTGTGTTGTCACCAAGTCCAGACTCATGGGCTTGGCCCAGTATTCCCTGGTCCAAAGGGCCAGCTGGTGGCCCCAGGTGGCCCTGTGGGTCTGGGCCTGGGGATACCTCCACCCATTTCTGGGCTCCTCACATATAAAAGGCAGCTTCATACAAAGCAGCAGGCATCAGCTACCCCAAACACAGGGCCATCTTTTCTTTGTAATAGTGTTTTTGAAGTTGCCAGTGACAAAAACTATTTGTTGTAGAAAACATAGAACATTAATACAAGCCTTTAGAAGAAATTTAAAATCCTGTTATCTTGCCACCCAGAGAGAGATAACCACAGATAATATTTATATATATCCTCCCAATCTTTTTTTCTACACATTTAAAGGAATTAGACTTAAACTTTTCACAATGTCTTACTTAGACATTTGGTGTTCCAGTATTATTTACTTAGCATGAAATCATCAGCATTTTCCTATGCCATCAATTTTTTTTTTTAAAAAAAAACATTGTTTGTATGGCTTCATACTATCCTATGCTAGAGTTCTACCAAGAAGGCACTTAGGGTTGAGACTATTCCAACAGAGACCTGGCTCTTCCTCCCCTTCTTCTTCCTTCCCTCACTGGCTCTCCTGGTTCTCATCACTGACCACCCTGCAAATGCCAGGCAGAATGGGAGGCATGAGGGTTAAGATCTATCCCTGCCCTGGGCAGGTTATCTCTGTGGAGGAGGAAGACAATACATCCACGAGAAAGCAGCACCAGGAGCCCAGGCAAAATGAGGGGCTAAGAAGCTGAAGATGGGAGAAAGCACTTCCAAATGGGCTGGAATGGCTCCACCCAGAAGACTTTGGAGCACCACCGCATGCTGGGCCAGATCAAACTGGCGAGCAGTCCTCAGCACAGGGCAGTGTGGCCAGGGACAGGTCATCCAGGAGGATGCCAAGTCCCCAAGCCTGAAGCGAACCTTCAACTTGCAAAGGTGGTTTCTGCCACCCTGAGCCTACAGCCTCGGAGGGAGACAGACACCAATCAAATAGCCTCACCGCAAAAGATAAAATGACAGTTCCTCATGAAGAAGAAGTCGGTGAGGCTGTAAGGACATGTGTCCTGGGGTTCTCTCAGGAGGCAGGAGTTCAGCAGCCCTGTGTGGGAGGAGCAGGTGTGTAAAAGGACCCGGAAGAGCCTCTGTCAGGAGAGCAGAACATCAATACAAGGCGCAAGGCAAGGCCCCAGGTGGGCGGAGCTGGACCACGCAGGCCTGTGGGCCACGCTGAGTTTTAATCGCTGGGTTTTAATCCCATGAGGAATGGGAGCTGTTGGGAGGCATTAGACAGGAAGAAGCCGGGGTCGGATTTCCATTTCAAAGAATTTGTTCTGGCTGTGGAGGAATAATTGGCTCAGGGAGAGGCAGGTGGGGAGCCAAGAGTGGGCAGAGGCATCAATAAGAGGCTGTTCCGGAGGTGGGGAGAGCGGTGGTGCCTTGGGCCAGGGCAGAAGCAGAAGGGATGAAAGCAGTGGAGGATTGGATCACTATTAAGGAGCTGGAATCAAAAAGTTGAGTGGAAGCTGTGACTCTCCAAAAGACCCCTGTTCAAGTAGACATTCTAGCTTGGAAGCATTAACCCGTTAGCATGAAGAGGTGCTCACATGAGCAGGATGCCTCCTTAGGCAAGTCCATTAGTGGAGGTACTAATGAAGGGGGAAAGGAGGTGGGTCAAGGGCCCGGATGGGAAGAAGCAGGGAAGGACACAGGCACCAGGGGGTGGCACCAGGGGGCAGCACCAGGGTCTTCGGCAGCAGCAGTGGTCCCAGGAGGAGGAGGAGTAGACAACCCTGTCTGCTGTTTCGTGCTGTGTGTGTGTGG
>PVJN01018729.1:0-38485 GCA_004026805.1 Lasiurus borealis
GGGCCCCTGCCCCACCCCAACCCCTTCCCGCCCCCCTCCTCCTGCTGCTGGGCATCCTCACCTGCTAGCTCAGCCCCAGAATATGCCTCTGTGCTATCTGTGGACTCCCTGCGGGCCGGCCGTGCCAGGGCCTCTGGGCAGCTGCCTCGGCCCCGAGCCAGCCCCGGCCAGCCTCACGGCAGCACCGGGCTGGGGCCCAGGACTGGGGTTTCACCCTGGCTGATGGCCGTCCGCAGAGGGGGTGTCTGCATAAACCACCTCTAAGTGCCACCCGCCCGCCTGCCCGCCTGCCCAGGAGAGAAGCCAGGTAAGGGAGACGCGGGGACAGCAGGACGGGCTGAGAGCCCGCGTCTCCTGGAAGGGGAGCGGGAAGGCCTCCGTCGGACAGACTCCTCCAGGCCAGGCAGGACCGGTCCCCCCCCACGGAGGGAGGGACAGGCTGGGTGAGCACCGGGTTCATGCTCTCAGGCTGGGCCTCTGCGGTTTCAGGGGACGCGGGGCACGTGCCTGCACCTCCCGGGGCCTCGCTCTCCCCATCTCTGCAATGGGAGGGTGGGGGGGAGGGGAGCCTGCAGGAGCCTTTCTGTTTGAGTCTGACCTGCCATGACTCCCTGGCTGTTTAAAACTGGAACAAGGCCTTGGCGGTGGGCCGGGAGCGGAGAACAAAGCGTGCCTTGTCTGCCGCGCTGGGAACCAGGAGCGGGCTCCCGGGGGTTTCCCCTTCCTCGCCGGAGGTCAAGGCCGGGCGCCGTCCCCACTCCGGGCCCTGGGTCCTGAGCCCAGGAGACCAGCAGGGACAGCCCGGGGAAGGGAGGTGCCCGGGGATTCGTTACACAAGCTTTTTCTCTCCACGGACTGTGTACCTACCTCCCCACCTTCGCCGGAAGGAAGGAAAGGCCGTCTCTGGTCAGCGTAGGAACGTTTCCCAAGCTTTCTAGATTCCTTTTTCATTCATTTTTTTTCCCCCTTAAGACCACACAAATCCTCCTTACAGATCTCTCTGTATTTTAGCAAAAGGAACATACTGAGTGATGGGGTCCTTCTAATACAGTGCAGTTCATCTTCATCTCTTATCCTCCACAATCATTGTTGCTGAAAACGTGACAGTATCCAAAACCAGAGCCCAGGTCGCCTGTAAGGTTTTTTTTGTGTGTGTGTGTTTGTTGTTTTTTTATATGTATTTTATTGATTTTTTACAGAGAAGAAGGGAGAGGGATAGAGACCTAGAAACATCGATGAGAGAGAGACATCGATCAGCCGCCTCCTGCACACTCCTCACTGGGATGTGCCCGCAACCAAGGCACATGCCCCCGACCGGAATCGAACCTGGGACCTTTCAGTCCCCAGGCCGACGCTCCACCCACTGAGCCAAATCGGTTTAGGCCGCCTATAGGTTTTTTCATCCTCATTTTTTTAATCATCCTCATTTTTTTCTCCTGATGCAAACTCCGATTACTGCCCACCTCGGACCCAGGGCCCTCTCCCTCACTGCAGTGTTTTCTCTGTGGCCGTTTCTCTTTGCTGGATCCGCCGTCCAGGTGATGAGAATTAGGGGGGGAGGGGTTCTGAGGGAAGAAGGAAGATGGGCACAGCTCTTTCAGACCCACAGGGGCCAGGCGCTGGCTCAGGCGCTGACATTTTTTATCTACTTCCATCGGCCCGACCTGGTCGCAGTTGTTACAAAGTCCAGGTCACAGATGAAGGCTCGTCCACAGGAGTAAGATGCTGTCCTAAGGTTACCCGGCTCCTCCCTGGGATTCAAATACAGTGACACCTCGAGATCCGAGTTTAATTCGTTCCGTAACCTTGAGGCGTGGGAAACTATGAGACTCTCAAGTCGAGGTAAACTGGTGGGTCGTGTGCAGCGGGCCGATCCGCGCGATGACTCCTATCTCAAATGTTGCTCGTATTTCAAAGCAAAAATCGCTCGCTCGCTCGACGGCTCGTATCTCAAAAATCTCATGTTAGGGCACTCGTATCTCGAGGTACCACTGTACAGACTTCCTAACCCTACACCACGAGGAGGGAGGGGCGTGGCAGAAAGTCCACTTGCTGAAGGGGTGTTCCGTGTTCCCCGAGGTATCTGGGACCAGGAGCCTGAGAAGAGGGTGTGTGAGGACTCCCCCAGAGATGCTCCTGTGGGCAGTCCTTCCCCACCCAGGGAGACGGCTCTGGGCCGGAGGTCTCTTTGCTGGGCCCCGCCTGCCGTTTTGGTGGGGTTCATGGTTTGGAAGTTTCCGGGTAGAAGAAAAAAAAATTGCATTTTTGCAAGGCAGGATGGATGGTCATCCCAGGGGGGTCGAAAGGTGAGGTGGGCCTTCCCCAGGGTGGGCTGGTTGCACCCAAGGAACCCCAGGTGCTAGATTCAGGAGGAGGAACCTGGGGCCCAAGCCCTGGGGAGAGAGTTTAGGTTTCTCCAAACCCAGCCCTCAGTCTGGACCCCAGCTTCCACCCCCACCTCCAATGTAAGCTCCCTTTAGAAGATGCCACGCCCTCGGCCATCTTTGGGGGCAGCTGCACGTCCGTGAAATGGGTGCGTGACAGCCCCTCCACACACACCCCTCCCAGTTTCCCCAGAGTGTAAACCCCGCCCCACAGGGGCGGCCAGTGCCATGCAGGTGTCTGGACCTGCAGCATGAACTTGACCTTATACCCTGTTTCCCTTAAAATAAGACAGTGTCTTATATCAATTTTTGCTCCCAAAGATACGCCAGGTCTTATTTTCAGGGGATGTCTTATTTTCCCATGAGGAAGAACACGGTACACATTTATTGTTGAGCAAAAAAAAAAAAAAAAAAAAAGGAAATGTATGACCCGTCTACGGGACGGTAGTCGTTGTCATCACAAAGCAGCTCACGGATGGGCCGCAGCGCAGCCGGAGCTGTTCGGGCAGGGCGAGGTCTCTTTAAATCAGGAGTCAGACGCCTGACGGTAGCTTTGGGGGGCCTTCTATTCCGGGGAGGCCTTATGTTTGGGGGAGGTCTTATTTTCGGGGTGGGCATGCCTTATATGACAGCGAGAGGCAAAACGGGAAGTAGGTCTTATTTTCGGGGGATGTCTTACTTTCATGGAAACAGGGTAGTTGCCCTGATCACAGTTCCCAAAGAGCTGCCACCAGGGGCAGGCGTCAGAGCCGCTCTGGAGAGCGGAATGTTAGAACCCTTGCAACAACGGCCCCTCCAGGAGGTGACGGTGCGGGTGGGGTGCTTTCCAGAGCCTGGGGCTTTGGGGGGAGGGAGGACAGAGCCATCGTGAGCCTCCTGGCACGCCACGCCCACTGGTTCTCCTCCAGCCTCAGTTTCTGTTTTGTTCAGCAGCCTCAGAGCTGGGGAAGTGCCGGCTGGGTGCCTCTGGGTAAGACGCAGGGCGTGGGGGGTGAGCAGAGTCGGGGGGGGGGCGCCTTTCAGAGGAGAGCAAAGCCGGTGCCTAGGTCTCCTGCAGAGAGAGCGCTCGCATCCCTCTGAGGACCCCCTCCCGCCTCCATCCCAAAGCAAAGGACCCACACGCGCAGCTACAGTGCTTGCCAGCGCTGATAAGGAAAACGAGGGAAGGCAGGAGGCTCATTAAGGAAATCCTAAAGTTTTAGCCTTATCGCCCCTGCAACATAATACAGCGAGGCTGTTCATTCTCGCCTCCCCGGGCTCCCCCGCCCCGAAATCCCTTTCAGCCGAGGCTGGCAGAGCCCACAGCCCGCCACTCCCACGCACGGCCTCGGTCCTGTCTGGCTCGGATCTGTCCCCTGGCCTCGGTGGTGTTAGGGAGCGAGTCTCCGACGACCTGAGTGGACAAGGCTGTGCCCCCTCACCCACCCTCACACACACCCCCCAGCTGCCTCTGCCATTATTCACATCACCAACACACCCTGTCCAGATCCCTACTGTGTGCGGGGTCCGGAGCGGGAGCCGGGGACACCGTCCCCGCCGAGCTGAGTTCATGCCTCTGCAAGAGCCAATGAGCTGGGTCGGGAGCGCTGATTTATAGGCCGGGCCTGCCAGCCGACCTTGTCCCCAGCAAAGGCTCATTGCAACAGGCCTCTCGTCCAAGCGATTATCGCCGCCCGTCCCGCTGGGGCCTTGGCGCGGATTCCGCCATTCCTGGGAGCGGGAGGAAACAGGAACCTTGAAGTAAGTACTTATCTCGGAAAGAGACCAGGCGGCGTGGAGGCAGGCTCTGTCCTCGTGGGGGAGCCCGCCTCGAGACCTGCAGCCTTGCTCGGTGACCGTCTGAACTGTGTTTTTTTTTACTGGCGTGCTTTCCCCTCCCACGTTCCTCCCCCGCCACCACCTGGGTGTCTTCTCTCCCCGTGACACCTCCGGAGGGAGGTAGAGTCGACGCCCATGCTCCCTTTCTCAGTGAGGGAGCTGGAGCCGGGGAGGGCTGCTGAGGGCTCCGTGCTGAGCCGGGGGAGCGCCCGGCTCCTCTCTTGGGCATCTCTCTCCACCACGTGGAGCCCTGAGCCAGCCAGGGACCGGGAGGTGGAAGCTGGTGGAAGCCGGCGGGTGCTCCGAGGGCCCAGGAGCCTGGAGATGCTGCGCCACCCGGGACGACGGGACGGGACCACGGGACGCGCGGAGGTGCCGGGGAGAAGCGGCCGCAGCAGCTGCAGAGTCACGGTGCTGATGGATGTGCGCGGCTAGCGAGCGGGTGGGTGGCCGGCGGTGCGTGCGCCCGTGCCAGGGTGGCTGAGCCGCTGGCAGGCCCGCCGGCCGGCGTCACATGTCCGCAACCTGATCTCGCGCACCGGTGGGGAGCGTGCCCGCCGGGTGGCTGTGGGCTTGTGCGTGGAGAGGGGCTGGGCACTTCGGGGGCCTCTCTCTCCGTCTCTCTGCGCCCTTCCTTTGGTGGCCGTGCTGGCTTTTTTGCAGAATAGGCAATGCTGTGCGCCCTTCCCCAGACCCTGTAGCAAAACCACCTTTATAATAAAGTCAGAGTGTCTGTCTGAAGGACTTCGAGGTGAGAGGCAGAGCACCCCGCGTCTGAAAACGGTCCCTAGAAACTGAAGCCTCCCCTTCTCTTGCCTTCGGTGAAAGACCTCGAGAGGCAGGTCCCGGGGAGCTGGGGAGGAGCCGGGCCATCCACCCGGATTTCCGAGGGACCTGATTTTAAAGTAGTGATTTCGCTCCCTGTGATTTCTTCCTCCTCCGGACCCTTTCATCAGACTTGGGTTCTCAGCTGGGGGACTTGCCGGTCTCCAGACGCGGCTGGGATTCTGCGCTGTGAGCATAGAGACAGTTGCTTTCCATGACTGGCATTTGTTTTTTCAAGGATTTTTTTCTCCCTGAGCCCTGGGGAGGGCCCAGATGCAGCCAGAGTGCCAGCCCCGGGGAGGGGGTGCCGAGGCGAAGGCCTCCGTCTAGACACGCAGGAAGGTGCAGGGAAGCCAGAGGAGCTGGCCGCCGGGAACCGGAGCGGCCGGCCCGAGCCTGAAAGAGAACCGCTTTGTTCCGCCGCCCGCGGCTTGTCCCCGAGCCCGGCCCCCGCCCGGGAGGGCAGAGGAGCCGGCCGGGGCCGGGGCCGGGCCTGCAGAATTCCTTTCTTCTGCTCTCGCTTCCTCCCGCCACGTGGCTCCGGATCGTGACCTTGCCGTGCCAGGCTGCCGGGGCCTTGGTTGCAGGGCCGTGTCTGTGTCCCCAGGTCCCTGGGCCAAGAAGAAGCGGTGCCCAGAGCCTGCTGGCACCCGCCCCTGCCCTGGCTCTCGTCCTCCTCCTTCACACGCCCGGGCAGGGAGCGGAGCAAAACTGCAGGTAGCGAGCGGGCCGGGCCCCGGGTCCCCGGTTAGCCTCCGCCGTGCCCTGCCCGGGGCGGGGAAGTTCCAGGCTGGCGTGACCGGAACGTAGCGATCCCATCGCCCGGAGCCCGGGGCCCTGGCCCTGCCCGGCAGGGAGCCTGCGGAGCGGCGGCCCAGCGGCTATTTTTAGAAAGCTATCAGGTGCACAGGGCGCTTTTTCCACCTGTTTGGGTCATTAGAGGGATCCTGTGTCTGCCGCAGGCGCGGCCCGCTGCGCCGTGAGGTCCCCTGCCACGGCGCCCCCTCTCCGTGTCACCAGCTGCCTCTCTGGCCCTGCCCGGCCCCCGCGAGTGACTCACTGGCCCCTGATGCCTGCCCTTCTCAGCTTCTGTGCGTGCGAGGCTTCAAAGGTCAGAAGTAACATCGGTTCAGGGAGAATTCCTGACCCGGGAGCCCACGGCGAAGGAGCGTTGATCCGTTCAGCAGAAGGCCCCCTACCCCACCCTCCACGTCTCTGTTCTGCCGGGAAGGTGCCCGGAGTGTATGGTCCAGCGGGGCTGTGCCCGCGGGCACCGTGGCGTTCACTGCCAACAGGTGCAGGGAGCGGGGGCGATGAGGATGCTGGGTAGAGGAGTGGTGACTGGGCTCAGCCTTGGAGGACAGGCGGGTTTGATCAGGGCTTTGGTCAGGGGGTGCAGGAGAGGAGGGGTCCCAGGCAGAGGGAACCTTGTAAACTGCGCTTTCGGCCTGGAAGTGGCCCGAGATGTGACAGAGCCTCCAGGAGACCGTGGGGCCGCCACCCAGGACTCTCAGGGGCAGCAGGGAAAGAGCCTGGATGGGATCTGATGGGTCGAAGCCACCGAGGGTCAGAGCCAGGGGGGAGAGAGAGAGAGAGAGAGAGAGAGAGAGAGAGAGAGAGAGGCACATGGCAGCCAGCTCCGCTACCGGCTGCCAGGGTGACACGGGGTCTTCCCGTCACCGAGCAGGGGCCACGTGCCCTCCCTCCCTCAGCATCAACCTCAGCTCCGCCCTCAGAAGGTCACACAGCCCCTGCCGTTTCGGGAACAGAAACCCCCATCCGGGCTGGCGGTGGGGTGCAGTCGTGAACGCCGTCTGTGGGCAGGCAGCAGAGCATGAGAGCCGGCCAGAGGGCACTGCCTTCCCCAGGAGGGCGAGAAGCTTGCTGGCAGAGAGAGCGTCTGAGCCGGGCTTTCCTTCTCAACCGTGAGGCTGGTGAGTGTTCCCTGCCCGGGGAGAGCACCCCGGTTGTGTTCCGTGTTTCAGGATCACCACGCCTTTGGTCCGGAGAACCCATTCATCAGCCTTTGGGGACTAGTTGGCACTTCCATTTTATTTATTTATTGTTTTTAAACTATATTTTATTGATTCTTTACAGAGAGGAAGGGAGAGGGGGGGAGAGTTAGAAACATCGATGTGAGAGAAACATCCATCAGCCACCTCCTGCACGCCCCCTCACTGGGCATGTGCCCGCAACCAAGGCACATGCCCTTGACCAGAATCAAACCTCGGACCCTTGAGTCCGCAGGCCGATGCTCTAGACACTGAGCCACACCGGTTAGGGCAGCACTCCCGTTTTATTTTTTATTTATTTATTTTTAAAATATATTTTATTGACTTTTTTACAGAGAGGAAGTCAGAAACATCAATGAGAGAGAGACACCGGTCAGCCACCTCCTGCACATCCCACAGTGGAGATGTGCCTGCGAGCAAGGTACATGCCCCCTACCAGAATCGAACCCGGGACCTCTCAGTCTGCAGGCCGATGCTCTATGCACTGAGCCAAACCGGTTGAGGCAGCATTCCCATTTTAGAGACGGGGAAACTGTGGGCCGACTGGTAGACCGCAGGCCGCGGCCCTGACTCCTGGGAGCCTCTGTCCCCGGCTGGCTCCCGGAACCGAGGGCTTCACATCCTTCCCCTCCAGGGAGCGCAGACATCGGGAGCGGCCCGACCTCTGCTGAGAGATCGGGGAGCCAGGCCCGGCTCCAGAGACGGGTCTGCAAGCCTTGTGACCACCATCGTTCCCCTATGACTGGCTTTCTTATGGGGGGGGGGCATCAGCGGCGGCGATGAACCAGCCGTCCCTTTGGTTGTTCTTTTGGGAAAAGAAAACCCTGGCTTCCTGGCTGTTGCATGTTACTCTTCTGTAAAAGGGGGAATTCGTGTTAGTCTTGCCCTTTGGTGTACCCTGTTGTCCTTTGCTTTTTCCACCCTCTGGTCTAAGAGGAAACATTTGTCTGTTGAGAAAAGAAATGGTAATTATAGACTCAAAAAAAATGGTTTCTATTCTGATTTGGAAAAGTGAAAAAAAAAGTCCTTGCACAGACGGAGCCCTGCTGACGGAGGGTGTGAGCCGGGTGTGAGCCGCGGGGCCCGGCCGGTGGGGGCTCGGAACAGCATCATTTAAGGTGGATTTGGGATCCAGTGGGGGGGGGGGCGAGGGGCTTCTTTCTGAGGCTGGTCTTCATTTCGGAGGCCCGTCTGTGGTCCCTGTGGGGTCTGGTCAGCCTGCCTGTGGATCGCGTGGCCCCCGGGAGGCGAGCTGTGTGGGTGAAGCCAGCAGCTGAGGAGCCGAGTCGCCTGATCCGCTTAGCCGCGGGTTTTACTGTTCAGCCGCGCAAAACTACAATTGCTCCCAGTCCTTCAATCAATACGGCAGGAAACTGATTAGACGGTGAAATTAAACTAATCATGCCACCCTATTAACCCCCCGATCGATGGGAGAGAGCTCACCCGGAAGGCTGTTTCCTAAGTCCGTATCACCCTTTGGATACAGGGGTTTGCTTTTTGGAAAAATCCCAGGAGCCAATGCCTCCCCCCCCCCCCCCGGGGCCCCTTTCCTTCCCCGGCACAGTGCTACCTGCAGGTGTCCTGAGAGGTCAGGAGAGGTCAGGGGAGCCGAGGCTGCAGGTGATTGGGGGAGGCAGCCCCTTGGTCCTGGGGGTACCCCAGGAGGCGGCCTCAGGGCTTCTGATGCATGTGTGATCCCCACCCTCAGCCGCCCCTTGTGACCAGGAACTTCTCTTTGGGGTTAACACCAGGCCACCCCCTACCCAGTGGTTCTCAACCTTCCTAAGGCTGTGACCCTTGCATACATCTCCTCATGGGGTGGTGACCCCCAACCATGAAATGTTGCTACTGTGATGCATCGTGATGTCAATTTCTGCATTTTCTGATGTCGGCGACCCCTGTGAAAGGGTCATTCGACCCCCAAAAGGGTTTCGACCCACAGGTTGAGAACCGCTGCCCTAACCAGATCCGAGGCCCAAGGACATAGCACTGCCTGGAAAGCTTCCTTTTATTTGTTTTTTTATTTTTATTTTTTTAAATATATTTTATTGATCTTTCACAGAGAGAAAGGGAGAGGGATAGAAAGTTAGAAACATCGATGAGAGAGAGACATTGATCAGCCGCCTCCTGCACGCCCCCCACTGGGGATGTGCCCGCAACCAAGGTCCATGCCCTTGACTGGAATCGAACCTGGGACCTTTCAGTCCGCAGGCCGACACTCTCTCCACTGAGCCACACCGGTTTCGGCTGGAAAGCTTCTTTCTAAAACCTCATGTGACTCCTGGGTTCACACCGGCACCGTGCACACAGCAGCGGGGGCTCTGCTGGGCCCTTGGGGCGTTTAACCATGAGAGAGAGCAGTGGCCATGGTCCTTCCTCGTCTCCTCCTCCCCCCTGCTCCCCGTTGAGAGTGAGGGGCAGAGGCTGGGGCTGCTCCCCGATGTATCCTGGTCACTTTCCAGGGCCACTTTGGGGGTGGACTCTAGTTCTCACCTAGAAATGCAGTCCAGCTAGGATAGTGGTTCTCAACCTTTCTAATGCCGTGACCCTTTAATGCAGCTCCTCATGTGGTGGTGACCCACAACCATAAAATTACTTTCGTTACTACTTCATAACTGTAATTTTGCTACTGTTAATGAACTGTAATGTACGTATCTGTGTTTTGCAATGGTCTTAGGCTCTACAGTAGCGAGCGCTTCTCAACCTGTGGGTCGCGACCCACAGGTTGAGCATCGCTAGCAAGGTTTCATAAGACCACTCTAAAACACAGGTATTTATATTTTGATTCATAACTGTAGAAAAATTATAGTTAGAAGTAGCAACAAAAATAATTTTATGGTTGTGGGTCACCAAAACACGAGGAACTGTATTAAAGGGTCGCGGCCTTAGGAAGGTTGAGAACCACTGAGCTAGGACCAGCCCACACCTCGGAGCCGGGCACTGGAGGTTCAGGGGGTCTCCCTGTCCCTGAGACGACCCGGGGAGCCAGCACTGCGGGCTGGGCTCGCTTGTCACCGGTCAGGGCCACCTCTCAGGTGTGACCAAGTCCCAGGAGGCCCGGCCCCCCTCCCTCTCCCTCACCCAGCAGCTGCATGTGGACCAGTTCCACGGCAGCCCGTGAAACCTTCCAGCTCTTTCCGGGTGCTCCGCGCGGCATAACCCGGCCCTGCAGAGCGGGGAAGGCAGGGTCATCACCCCCTTCCAGGGATGCACCCACCGAGGCGGAGGGAGAGAGGCAGGTCTTGGGTGCGGTCTCCCCACCCAAGACCACCGGAACTGGCTCTGGCATTCTGATCCGCAGCCCTGAGGTAGCCCACTCCTTTGCAGGAGGCTGTTCTAGAGTGACCCCCGGCTTTGCCCCGGCAGAGACGCGAGCACACCTTTTCCGGGGGCTCGCCCTCCTCCGAGACCTGTCAGTTCCATCCCTCGGAATGTGGCCAGAGACCACCCCCCAATCCCACTCAAAAAGCGGACGGAGATGGTATTTAATAACTAATGAGTCTAATGATCCTGCCGAAATCCCGGGGACCTGGGTGAGGAGGGAGACGCCGATGGCAGCCATCTGCCCGGCGCAGAACGGAGCCCGGCCCCAGCTGTACTGGCGGAGCGCGGTGGCGTTTTTTCCCCACCGGCGGCCATATGGTCCTTCGCGAAAGCGACTGTTCGCCCGGCACGGCCCGCGCCGCCTGATGAATGCAGCGTTTGTCGGGGCGGGGTGGGGGTGGGGGGGGAATAGTTTCCTCCATCGTGCGGAATATTTCTCGGTGCGATAAGAGGCAATTTGGAAGCCGGCAAGCCCTTGCGTGCGGAAAAGACGCCCGTCGCCTCAAGATGCTCCTCTCTCCAGCCCAGCCCCGCCCCGTGGCCCGCACGGCCCGCATCCCACCTGTGCCCCGTCCTCGGCATCTGTCTCAGAATCTACTCAGGAGCGTGAGGCCGCGCTGCAGGGGGGCGGGGGGAGGGACACTTGCCCCACCCGCCTTAGCGTTTCCGCGTGTGTGAATTGGGGAGCAGGGGGTCCGTAGCTCTGCAGAAGGAGAGCTCCGAGCCCCCTCTGGGAAGGCACGGACGTGGGGCAGGGTCCCCCGGGAGTTGGAGAGCAGTGCGGGGTGTTCACCGGCCGGGCGGTTTGGTGGAAGGGTCTGCTCTCTACCTGTGACCCGGTCCTCTTCGGCGGGACCCAGGCAGGTGGGCACCTTGGTGCTGAGTGAGGTGGAGAAGGCCCTTCTGGGCTCAGCAGACCTGCCCTGTCGCCTCCCTTCTCGGCACCCCGGCACCGGCCAGGCAGCCCCGCCGTAGTGACTGGAAGTCATTGCCACCTGGTGGCCAGTCCCCGACCTGTGCCCAGACCGCTGGGCCGGGTGCCGCCACCCCTGCAAACAGGCAGGTTCCAGAAGCAGCCCGGTACCCAGGTCAAGCCTGTCTTGTGCCAGGGACAGGGGTGGTGACCGTGCTCTGAGAGTTGGCCGCCACCAACACCCACCCACTGCCGGGTCGGGCCGGGCTGGGCATAGAGGACCCTCTGCCCTCTCCCTGAGCGCTCTGTGATCCCAGGGGCTGACGATCCTGCTATCGGAGCCGCCGGAAGGAGGCTGTTTCACTGCAGTCTGCTCAGGGTTTCACTCGCCGGCAGTGTCTCTTCCGGAACTTTCCCTAGGACCGGAGTCACTTATTAAAGCTTAATAAAAGGCAAGATGGACTGCAGTTAGGGATACAGCAAATCTGCGGCAAGCCCTGAGACCCGAGATGGGCTCCGCCACACCGCGGCCCCATAAATCTCACTTATTCCCAATTCGGCAGCCGCTGATCCCAAGTTCCAGTAATGATCCCGAGTTCAGCCAGACACGTCCTGCAAGCAAATCCTTCTGGGTGGAAAACAGCGGAAACGTGCTCACGTGGGTCCCCGAGGGCCAGGCTGCGCCATGCGCTCCCCACATCGGTGCTGGGGGTAGGTTGGGTGGGGCGTGTTTCTCACCCTCATGACACCTGGCCCAGTAGCCGTCTGGACAAGGCGACCAAGGCCCCTGCTGGCCGCCTCGGAGCACCCTGCGGTGGAAGGTGCTCAGAGCATCTCACCTAAGTCACCAGCCTCTCCCTGAGGCTGATTCTGGAAGAATCCTGAGACCAGCAGCCCTCCCCCTGCTGCCCTTCCTCTCCCCACCCCCCACCCCCAACTTTGGAGACAGGCCTGGCAGTTGCACTAAAGAGTTAACCTTCCCTCCTTTCGGGGGAGGGGGGGGCGCTGAGGCTGGGGAAGGCTGAGGCCAGCTCAGCATAGGCTGCCTGCTCGGAACGCGCATGCTGTACTCAGACATTGGATTTGATGAATTGCATTATAAAATTTAAAAACAAATTTAAAACTCTATTAACTCCCTCTAATGGCTTCTCCCAGAGTCCACCGACAGCATTGGCTCAGTGGCAAGGAGGAAAATAGCTCGTTTGCAGTGTGCTCTGCAAGCAGCAGAAGGGAGACGGGGGTCGGGGGGGGGGGGGGATAGAGGGGAGCTGGGGGAGGGGGTGTGGCCCACACACCCCTGCACGGCCTGCTTCCTGCTCCCAGGCCCAGAGCAGGCCCTTGCAGCGAGCTGTCGCCTGTTGCCGGGTGCACGTCTCCGATGTTAGACGTGGGCTCCTGTGTTCAAATCTGAGTCCCGCTTTCTTTCGAGGCTCAAAGACTTGAGCTTCGGAGACGGGGCTGAGGCCTGGGGGGGGGAGGGGAGAGCTCATTCACCCCCGAGCCTGTGGTTTGTGGCTCAGCGTGTGCGTGTCAGGCAAGAGGAGATGGGTCCCCAGAGTCGCCCGCCCACCCCCGCCCCCTCGGCGTGGGGAGGGGGGTCAGGGCAGCTGAGTCGTTGGCTGACCGCTGCTGGCCTCTGCAAATCGAACAGCAGGCAGGGGAGAGGGGGGCATTGGCCTGGCTCCAGGATGCCAACTGGAGAGAGAGCAACTTTGGCTGAGAAAGGAGGCAGCTCTACAGCTGGGTGTGCACGTGGGCAGAGGGGCGGAGCCCAGCCGGCAGTGAGAAGTCCTGGGGACCCAGGGGGGAGCCTCCCCCGGGTCTCTGCAGCCCGGAGACCCCACGCTGAGGGGCGCAAGGGGTTATGGGGCCTAGGCATGAGGAGCTCAGGCTTTCTGCCATCCAGTGGTTCTCAGTCCTTCCCTGAGCATAAAGGACTTGGAGATGTGTGGGGAGTGGTTTGAACACACAGAATGCCTGGTTCTTCAAAGGCAGCACAGAAACTGTGTGTACATGGGTGTGTATGGGGCCATGTGTGTGCATGCACATGCGTGCACATAGATCTGGAAGTGTAAAAGGAACCTGTGCCTTGTGATATAGCTGCCCATTGGCCATTCCTGGGGCTGCAGGTTTAAGGAACCCCTGATCCGGGGTGTCTGTCTTCTGAGAGCACCTGGTAATCTGCTCCCTTTGGGGAGGAGGCTGAGCTAGGCTGGGGCGCTGAGGCATCTCAAAGTCCTGGCCAGGCATTTGGTGTCGGAGACTATATGAGCCTCTCCCAGGAGCTAAGTGCAGTGCACGGAGCTCTGGGTCATGGTCACAGCTCCTGTGTGGCCTCTCAGAGCCTTGACCTTGACCTTGACCAGCACAGAAAAGCCAGGGAGCTCCTGGGACGCTCCTCTCCTGGCAGCTCTGGCCTGTGGGCGGGGTGGGGTGTGGGGGTGCAGGAAAGGGGGTAGTTTGAGGCCTCCCCTTTGGGGACTAACAGTAGGAGAAGCATCGGGGGGGCATCCATGGCAATGAAGAGAACCACTCTCTAGACCAGTGGTTCTCAACCTTTCTAATGCAGTTCCTCGTGTTGTGGTGAATCGTAATATAAATATCTGTGTTTTCTGGTGGTCTTAGGCGACCCTGCTAGTGGTTCTCAACCTGTGGGTCACTGCTGTAGAGCCTAAGACCATCAGAAAACAGGTCACCACCCACAGATTGAGAACCGATGCTCTAGAACATTCCTGATCACAGCCCCCTGGACTCCCAGCCTTTGGGAGCCTGCTTTGGGCCATTTTGTAGAAACGTCTGCTTTTAGAAAAAAGTTGTGTCACTATAGCCCCCATTATTTATACTAATAAAAGGGTAAGATGCTAATTAAGCCGGGAGACTGGACATCTTCCTAACGACCGACTTCCTTCCAGACAAAGCCATGGTGGTGGGGGTTGAGGCAGAGGTGGTTAGGGGTGATCAGGCCAGCAGGGGAGGGCAGTTGGGGTCATGAGGCCAGCTGAGGAGGGCAGTTGGGGGCCATCAGGCTGGCAGGGGAGCAGTTAGGTGGTGATCAAGCCACTAGGCAGGCAAGTGGTTAGAAGCCAGCAGTCCCGGATTGCTGGAGGGATGTCCAACTGCCGGTGCGAGATGGGGCCTAAACCGGCAGTCGGACATCCCCTGAGGGGTTCCAGAATGGAGAGGGTGCAGGCTGGACCCCCAACCCTACCCCCATGCACAAATTTCATGCCCTGGGCCTCTAGTTTTAAGCAAATGGCACTTCCTGTGACCTAAGAAAAAGAGACTCGTGTATGCATATCGTGGTTTTGGAACGTATGGTTGCTCCTGCGAATTTAACTGAAAGCTGAACCAAGTGAGGAACCACTGGAAGGTGAAGGTCCTCGGTTTTTGGAGAGTCCCCATGCGATGCGCCGATAGGCCCTCTCTGCCTCCCCTCTGTGCGGCCGGCGATGCTTCAGATCTCGTGTATTTCTCCCCACACATTTCTTTCACGGCACAGTCAACGGCAGAGGAACACGGGCTTCCGAAGCATCAGGCGTGGGTGGACCCGGTGCACTGCCTGGTACGCCCGGCAAGTCCCTTAGCCCTCCTTAGGGCACTGGTCATCACTATTATTTTACTAGAGGCCCAGTGCGCAAATTTGTGCACGGGTGGGATCACTCGGTGTGGCCTGCAGGGACTGGGCCAAAATGGGCAGTCCATGCTGCCTGATGCTCCCGCCTGTCGCTCCCACTCATCCCAGCCCTGCTGCGCCTGCCACAGGCTCACGCCCAGTCAGTCCTGATCCAGAGAGGCTGGCACCACCACAGCGGTGCTCACCAGCCATGAGCCCTGCATCTGGTGCCCCTCAGAGGAGGGTGGGAGAAGGGGCTGGGATGCTATTGGCCCTCTGGCTAGGCAGTGGGATGTCCTTGCCAGCCCACTGTCCAGACCCATCCCGCTGACGTTTGCCCTGGTTGTCAGGAGCCACCTGGCAGTCTCTTTTATATTGTTTCTTCCTTGGGGAACGTCTAGGGAGGGAAGCAGCCGTGATGCCTGAGGCTGATTTCCAGGGGGCCAGTGTCACTGTCGGGGATCCTGCCAGCAGTGCAGGGCCATCGGTGCTTGGCCTTTTCCATGGAGATTGGACCTGCAGGACCTACTGAGGGAACGAGTGGCTGCCACCTGGCTGCTGGGCCCTTGGGATGGGTCCGTCAAGCTGAGCCATGCTCCTGCTGTGGGTGTGCACTGACCACCAGGGGCAGCTCCTGCATTGAGTGCCTGCCCCCTGGTGGTCAGTGTGCATCAGTGATCAGTCCACCAGTCATTCGGTTGTTCAGTCGCTTAGGCTTTTATATACATAGATTTTTGTTCAACAAAATTCTGGACGTGATAACCTAGCCCCCTGCCTGCTGCATGCCGTATTAGGCATCCAATGAATGATCGTTCTGGTAATGTCTCTGCCTCTGTGGACACGCAGTGTCCTCCCGGCCCGGGATTTTCTTCTCTTTCTTGCTTTCTGTTGAAGCCCTGGGCACCGGTTAAAGGACTAGGCTGAATTCACCGCCTCCAAGAAGCCTTCCTTGGTGGCAACTTGTGTTCCAGCCCAGATGCCATTGTTCTCTCTCTCCCGTTCAGCGTCGCCCCAGCTGCATGGAGCTCTGAGCCTGTGGGGACATTCTTCACCCTTTCCCTGTCAGGGCAGCACCCAGTCCCATGCCGGGCACAGAGTGGGTGCTCAGACAGGCTTGTAGAAGGAATGGGGTTTGATTTGTTGCCTGAAACTGGGGTTTCATGGTGTGTTCTGGCTCCAGAGGTTCCAAACGTCCCTTGCCAGGCGACAGCAAACTTAGAAAGAAAACAGTGCTTTTTTTGTGGTGACTCGGAGCTGAGGGCTCTGGGGCTCCAAGCTCGCACCCCAGCCGGCGTTTTATGAGCCCCGAAACCCTGTGGATGCTGCAGCCATGCAGACGGGCCTAGGAGGAGCTGCTCAGATGCAGTCGGGCATGAAGGAACTTTCTGGGCTGATGGAAATGGTCGGAGCGTATGGTGATGCCTATGAGGACGCACACATTTGTCAAAAACCTGTCAAACGCGACACGTGAGGTCTGGGTAGTTGCGCTGTGGAAATTCTACTGCCGCAGAATTAATTAACAGAATGCAGAGGGGCCAGGCGAGCGGCCCGCTCCGGTCTCTGTCTCCCCCTCCCTTGTGGGCGTGGTGGCAGGGAGAGGTGTGACCAGAGCCGGTATGTCACGGGATTGTCCCGGGAGGAGAGGGACAGCAGGGATGGGAATCCCATCAACACTGGGCTCCACCTCAGTGCACAGGTGCCCCCGACCCCCGTCCTCTCCCCAAGACCTCGCCTGCCTCTGAGAACTGCCAGATGCTAGCTTTCAGCATGTGTATCTATAATAATAATCTATAATAGTAAAAGCGTGATATGCAATTACACTGGGTGACCTTCTGGACAAAACCAGGGTTGTGAGGGAAGCCCAGGTCCTTGGGTCTCTAACACACACACACACACACACACACACACATATATGTATATATTTACACACATACATATATATATATGTTTTAGAGAGGAAGGGATATATATGTTTTAGAGAGGAAGGGAAAGGGAAAGATAGAAACATCAATGATGAGAGAGAATCATTGATCAGCTGCCTCCCACATGCCTCACATTGGGGATGGAGCCCACAACCCAGGCATGTGCCCTGACTGGGAATTGAACCTCGACCTCCTGGTTCATAGGTCAACGCTCCACCACTGAGCCACACCAGCTAGGTACTAGCTCTTAGCTTTGCAGCCTTGCTCAGCCACAAGCTAGAGTCACCTCTCGAGAGAAGAGAGGGTTAACACTAATGTAAGCCCCAAGGCCACCACAAAGATTCCCCCCCCCAAGGTTGCTTGCACACCCAAGTGCCCCCCATGAGTGAACGGTGGTATAGACCTGCAGCGGGTCTACCCTCGTGGGGATCACTCCCGCGCAGGCGAGCCTCGAAGACGTTGTGCTGAGGGAAGTAAGCCAGACGTGAAAGGGGGCTACTGTAGGGTACCCCTCACGAGGTGCCTGGTCGGAGTCAGGGACAGAGAGAAGCAGGGGGTGGGCAGAGGCTGGCAGGGAGGAGGGGTAGTGATTTTCCAGGATAGAGTTGCAGTGGGGGGAGGTGAGGCAGGGCTAGCGAGCGAGAGTGGTGATGGTCACACGGCTGTGAGTGTGCCGCATGCCATTGGAGCATGCACTTACCATGGTGAGCACGGTAAACCGTGCCCTGTGCCTTCTACCACAATAACAACAACAAACAGAAAGATCTGGAGCCTCACACACCTGCTTGCTGTCCCCCTTACATTTTTTTTAAATATATTTTATTGATTTTTTTACAGAGAGGAAGGGAGATGGATAGAGAGTTAGAAACATCGATGAGAGAGATACATCGATCAGCCGCCTCCTGCACGCCCCCCACAGGGGATGTGCCCACAACCAGGATACATGCCCTTGACCAGAATTGAACCTGGGACCTTTCAGTCCGCAGGCCGATGCTCTCTCCACTGAGCCAAACAGGTCTCGGCCACCCCTTAAATTTTGACCTCTGTTTCGTAGGTGACACTTGACTGGGGACCTCATTTCTGGGACTGAAACGGGGTTAGAAAGCGCACTCCCCCTGCTCCAAGTCAGAGTGCAGGCCCCGCAGAGGGACCCGAGTCCGTCCGCAAAGCCCGGGCGCTCGTGTGGAGATTTCACTTGATTGAACTTGATTTTCCATGTTGACTCGCCCGGCAGCACGCAGCCTCCACGGGCAGCTGAGGGGTGCAGCTCCCTCGGTCGCTCCACAAACTCCCAGCATCGTAACTGGGGCGCCCCCGTCCTCGTGACCTCCGCGGCCCCGCGTGGCAGAAACTAGAGCAGAGCCGGGAGAGGGCCCGCTGTCAGCAGGCGTTGGGTCGCAGCCGGTAATTCCGAGTGACACCGAGCACTTGTCACAGCAAGGAGCCGCCCGGGGAGGCCGTGCGAGGCGCAAAGGAGGCCATCGCTCCCAGCGCGGCCTCGGCGGCCGGATTGGATTTGTCTCTGAACGTCACGCTGCCGCCCGTCGGCTCCTCGGGCTCACGGCTAGCACGGCGCACCCGGAGGGGGAGCACCCGGCCGGGCAGCTTTCTGCAGGGGCCGCGGACCTGCTTGGGGACACACCGGGAGCCGTCGTCCTGCCCTCTCCGGAGGGGTGGGGGCATTGGGGCTTGGGAGGGGCTATGAACAGGCCTGAGCGAGCGCTGGGAAGAAGCTTCCTCTGCGCCCTGGGCCACTGCCCGTGAACACGGACCTCACGCTGGGAGCCAGGGCAGCGGCGCTCTAAGGCACCTCTGGTTCCTCCCCAGCTAAGGAACGGTTAAATCAGAACACCCCGTGGGCACGCACACCTGTACACACACACATGCACACATGCACACGCATACATGCACTCCTACACACACCCATGTACTCACATACACACATATACACATGCACACACATATACACATCCACATAAACTCGCACACATGCACACATACATGCACTCATGTGCAGCACACTCACCCATGTACTCACATGCACATGCACACATATACACATACATGCATGTACATACTCACCCACCCACATAAACTCACCCACGTGCATACATGTACATACACACACTCACCCATGTACTCACACGCACATGCACACACACAGTCACCCATACTCACACGCACATGCACACACACTCACCCATGTACTCACATGCACATGCACACATATTCTCATGCATGCACGCACACACACACACACACGTCCTCACCCTACCCAGGAATGGTGGACAGGACTGTTTTGGACGTGGCATCCCCTTTGTGTTATGAGGCCCAGATGAGTGTCTCTGCTCCTGCCTTTGTTCTGAGTCCCCCCGCATTGGCCACCTGTGGCTGTGCTCCCCACTGGCCCGCCTGCCTCCCAGGGACAGCCTGCAGCTTGGCCCGGGGGGTCCGCTCCTGCCCTGGCCCCCTCCCTCGTGCTCCTGTGAAGGGAAGGCACTTACCATCCTTCGGAGGGAACGTGACATCGCGGGTGAGTGTGACTGTGGGTTCCTGCAGCAGGCAGCATCGTGGACTCCAGGGCTGGCACTCCCCGGGTAACACAGCCACACACACACACACACACACACACACCTCCCGCAGGTCAGCAGGCAGCCCGGTTCGCCACTCGTCACCAAGAGCGTGCCGGCGGCATTAGGGCTCGGAATGCAGAGCTGTTTGAACCGTCAGGTGTCCGGGATTCGTCTGTGGGCAGAAGGAACCCACAGGTTCGCTGGGGAGAAGGGCCGGCGGCTCTTTGCTGAGACTCTGGCAGGTGGGCCTGGCCGCCTCCGAGAAGCCGCGGGCTGAGGCGGGCGGAGAGGCGGGTCTCGCAGTGCAGCCCAGCACTGTGCACGCTCCGTCCAGGATCCACGGGCTGGACTGCAGTGACGCTCCTGCCTCCCTCGTGGGATGCTCTGGGGTTGCCGGGGGCTTTCGGGCGTGTCCAGGGGATGTCAGGGTCCATGCCGTCGCCCTCAGGACAGTAGCTCCCACTGCGGACTCTGAATTGACTTCCCCGTGAGGAGGAGGGGGGCTCAGGTCTGCGAGGGGGCGGCTCGGACTGGCTTTGACATTAGATCTGGTGCATCTTTTAGCCGTTGAGCTGGACTTAGTTAGCATCTGGTAAGACAGAGGCCAGAAAGGAGGACGGACTTAGCCAAATCCCCACCACCTACCAGTGGCCGGGCCAGGACCGCGGCCCAGGGTTCTCCGGACGCCAGGACAGGGGTCCGCTGGCCAGCTTTCGGAAGCGGGTAGTGAAGGGACCAAGAACTGGCTGAGATGGGGGCTCTCAAGATGCTCATTCCCAGGTTGCCCGCGGACCTGTCGGATGCAGGTTCTGACTCGTGAGCCTGGGGAGGGGCTGGGATTCTGCTTTTCCAACTCGCTGGTGCTGCGGGTCCTGGGGCCACACTTTGAGACGCACAGAGGCCTGGAGACAGACAGCCTCACTGGCGGGCAGCCGGGTGGTTTGCGTGCCAAGCTGGAATTCCTGGTTCTTCCTCGTTATCCGCTGGGCTCCCTGCTCGCTCGGTTTTATTTGTACCAGGACGTCCCCCCGCCGTTGGCCTGCACCCCTGCAGGGAGCGGATCTGTCACCCTGGGTGGGTCTTGGCTACCCAGACCCCCGCCGTGTCTGGAAGCAGGAACCAGGCCTGGGGAACACATCCTGGACACTCAGAAGAGGGGCCGGTGGCTGTGCGGGGTGACGGGAGAAGCAGTCCCTGGCGGTGGGGAGGGGCGTGTGGGGAATGGCACTCTGTTGGCTGCCCGGTGGGTAGCCTCTGTCCTCAGCACGAGCGAGGACGTGACAGCGTGTGTAACGCTGACGTCTTTCCGAAGAAGAGACCCTCTCAGCCAGCCCGTCGGGGCCTCCGTGTTTCCCACCCACGCTCTCTTATCTGGACGCCTCTCTCACCCGGAGCCAAGGCCGAGAAAAGACGGGGAAGCAGCTCTGAGAATGGGGTAGGCCAGCCAGGGACCTCCCGTCCCATGCACCCCAAACCTTACTCTTTCTTGGTCATCCACCTTCAGGCTTTTTCATTCCTGATGGTTCTTTTCAAGTACAGTGGTACCCCGAGATACGAGTTTAATTCGTCCTGTCACCTTGAGGCGTGGGAAACTGTGAGATGCTCGAGTGGCGGTAAACTGGTGGGTCCTGTGCAGCCGGCCGATCCGCGCGATGACTCCTATCTCAACTGTTGCTCGTATTTCAAAGCAAAAATCGCCTGCTCGAAAGCTCGTATCTCAAAAATCTCGTATGTCAGGACACTCGTATCTCGAGGTTCCACTGCATACAAATGGGCTCTAACACCCACTTCCCTGGATTCTGTACTCGAAGCCATCGCTGCAAACCGCCCCCCCCTCCCAATCTGGCAAAAAAAATAAGGGAAGGGGTCAGAAGGGTCACGGGAGCGGGAAGCGCTTGCTAGCAGCTAATTGGCGTAGCTACTGCAGAGCTCCAGAATTGGATGCACACACCTTCCGGGGCGTCCCAGCCCGAGGCCGGTCGGGGCGGACCCAGCTCCCCTGGGGCTCCTCCAGGCCTGAGCACAAGGTCCTCTCACAGCCCGGGGTCTCTGCGAGGTTTCATTCTGCTCAGCACATTGGGAGGTGTGCGGTCTGATTCAGAATATTCGGTCTCAGAAATGGCCAAGAAGAAGTCTCGTTCCTGGTTAAGACTGGAATCCATTTCCGTTATCTCAAAGAGATGTCTGCGTGTGAGAGACCTGAGACTCGCGCGGAGGAACCAGCGGGCACGGACCAGGCTGTGCTGCCCGGATCTGCCGCCCCCCTCTGGTCCTTCCCACGTCCCTTGTCCTTGGCCCCTCTCCTCCGGCCTCTGAGCGGGAGCGTTCGCCACCATCGGAGCCTCGTGATGCTTTTCTCTTTCCCCGGCTTCATCAACCCGGCCCCCCCAATCCGATGCCTCCGCAAGGGGCACCTCCAGCCTCCGACTTCCTCCTGAGTGACCTGCATCCCGGTGCCCTCCCCCCTCTGGTTCCCTGTGTCCCGTATCAACATCCCGCCGGAAGCTCTCACCTTCTTCCCAAAAGGGTCACCTCCCCGGGGTCAGGCAGTGTCTGCCCAGGTGCTCGCCCAACAGGGGACACGCCGATGGAGGGAGAACTGAATGGATGGGGGTGGGGAGGGGGTGGAGGATGAGTTCAGGGATGAATGAATGGGCGGGAGGATGGGCACGGCTGTGCCCAGGTAACACTGTGGGGCTCTGTGGGGAAGGCGAGGAGGAGGGGGGACCAGGCCCCAGATCTCGAGGGGCTCTCACTCATGCCCCGCAGAAGCAGCACGTCCTGTCTGATGATCCGAGATGCCCTTGAGGATGGGGCCTCCCCTCCCGGCACTGGCCGAGGCTGGCAGACGGGCTGTACGTCTGGCAGCAGTCTGTGCGCCTCCTGCTTTAGATCAGCGGTTCTCAACCGGTGGGTCTCAACCCCTTTGGGGGTCAAATGACCCTTTCACAGGAGTCGCCTAAGACCATCAGAAAATGCAGATATTTACATCACGATGCATAACAGTAGCAACATTTCATGGTTGGGGGTCACCACCACATGAGGAACTGTATGTAAGGGTCGCGGCCTTAGGAAGGTTGAGAACCACTGCTTTAGAGGGACAGTAAGACAGGCAGGCCAGCCACACGGGGTTTGTGCACAGGTCTGAGACAGCCGCGCGCACTCCAGATTCCGGGTCCCCGACACTCTATGTCCACCGTTCTGACTTCAGTGTCTCACAATTAAAAACATCTTAAAAAAAAAAAAAAAAAAGTCCAGCCGAAACAGGTTTGGCTCAGCGGATAGAGGGTCGGCCTGTGGACTGAAAGGTCCCAGGGTGGATTCCGGTCAAGGGCATGTACCTTGGTTGCTGCACATCCCCAATAGGGGGCGTGCAGGAGGCGGCCGATCGATGTCTCTCACTCATCGATGTTTCTAACTATTTCTCTCCCTTCCTCTCTGTAAAAAATCAATAATATATATATTTTTTTTTAAAAAGTCCCAGCCCTCCAAAATCCACAGACCTGGAGCTCCCAGCAACGGCAGCAAAGCTGGCGCCCCTTTCCCGTGTGAAAGGATGTGTGGGTTTGGCCCCTTGTCCTGCTCTGGGAGGCAGGAGGCATGTCTTCTACACATGCCGGTTCCTGGGGGGTGCGCGGCACCGCGGTGGCGGCTGGGACTGTCTGGGGAGCTGAGGAGTTGGTCCTGGGGGTACTTGGCACTCCCGGGAGTGGTCGGCGTGTGAACGTGGGGTCCGTGTGGGCGCGTGGGGTCCGTGCTGGTGCGCTGGTGGCCTCAGGAGCAGTGTTTACAAGCCGAAAGGGTGGTGTTTCGTCCTGTGGTCACATCCACCGCTGTGGCTTCTCGTGTCAAAAGCCTCTCGGAATTCGGCGGCCGTGTTTCTTCCCTGCTGAGTTAGTGCTTTCCCCGTCCTCTCTCGGCTCGCATCTTAGTCTGCGCCCGTGTTTCTCGGGGAGCAGAAACTCGCGGGGCGTCCGGAGGGCTTCTTTCAGCCTCCGTAGGCCCGCCTGTCTGGAAACGCGGGATGCTCCGCCGGCGAGAGGGCCCGCTGGCCGCCACCAGGTCTGCGGGGGGAGGCGCCCCCATCCCTGCCCACCTCCTCCTGTCCTGTGTCCAGGAGGGGTGGCCACTCGCGGGCCTCGGCTGGCGATTTGCTGAGTCTCCTCTTTTCTGAGCTGACCTTTTCCACAAAGCACACCCGCCTGGCCGGGCGTTGGGAAGAAGGCAGGCAGTCCCTGGGGAGCCGGCCTGCAGCCTCTGTCCTTCCTTCATTCTCGTCCCGGGGTGGAGGCGGGAGAGGGGCAGCTTCCTGCCTGGATCCGCAGGGCCGAGGCCGCAGTGTTGCTTGACCCCCTACCCTCGTACCCCCCCCCCCACGGGGAGCTGAACCCGGGGATGGGCTCAGCACAGCTGCCCGAGCCTGTGACCGGGGACTCCAGAGCCGGGGACACTCCCGTGGCACCTGCTTAACTGCGGCATCCAGGCTCCGGGGGGCTGGGGGCAAGTCCCTTTCAGCCATCGGAGCCTCTGTTCCCCCAGCTGCAAAATTACGATTGCAGCCAAAACCGGTTTGGCTCAGTGGATAGAGCGTCGGGCCTGCGGACTGAAAGGTCCCGGTTCGATTCCGGTCAAGGGCATGTATCCTGGTTGCAGGCACATCCCCAGTGGGGGGCGTGCATGAGGCGGCTGATGGATGTCTCTCTCTCATCGATGTTTCTAACTCTCCCTCTCCCTTCCTCTCTGTAAAAAATCAATAAGATATATATATATATATTTTTTTTTTTTTTAATTACGATTGCACTAGTCAAGGCCGGCTCTCTGCTGAAACAAGCAGCCCCCGAGCGTAAGCGGCCCATCCAAGAGGAGCTTCTGTCCCTCTCCGGTCACAACGCAGGGGGGCATTGACAAAAAGGAGCTCTGGCCAAAACCGGTGTGGCTCTGTGGATAGAGCGGCGGCCTGCAGACTGAAAGGTCCCAGGTTCGATTCCGGTCAAGGGCATGTACCTTGGTGGTGGGCACCTCCCCAAGTCAGGGGCATGCAGGAGGCAGCCGATCAATGTCTCTCTCATCCATGTTTCTGGCTCTCTAGCCCTCTCTCTTCCTCTCTGTAAAAAAATCATTGAAATACAGTGGTACCTCAAGATACGAGTTTAATTTGTTCCGTAACCTTGAGGCGTGGGAAACTATGAGTCGCTCAAGTCGAGATAAACTGGTGGGTGGTGTGCAGCCGGCCGATCCTTGTGATGACTCCTATCTCAACTGTTGCTGGTATTTCAAAGCAAAAATAGCTCGCTCGACGGCTCGTATCTCAAAAATCTCATATGTTGGGGCACTCGTATCTCGAGGTACCACTGTATATTTAAAAAAAAAAAAAAAAAAAAAAAGAAGGAGCTCGGCTCCGTAGCCCCGACAGGAGCCAGGTCTCCTGCCTCCGTGGTGTGCTCCTGTCGTCTGCCGGGGACCACCCAAAGCGCCTGCCCGCATCTTACACACACAAGTGAAGCCCGGTCACCTGGCCCCGGCTAGAATCAAGTGGGACTGTGGGGTGTGGTCCCACGGTAGCCACCCAGAAAGAGGGGGCCAGCCACCTGGGGAACGCCGGTGGCCGTTGCCAGCGACGACTACCACAGCCCAGGCTGCCATGAGGATTGCATGTGGAATGCCGACACCGTTTCTCCAGCCCAGTGCCCAGCCCCCAGACACCAAGAAAATGTTCTTTTTCTTCCCTTTCTCCTACCCATAATGCCCCCCCACCCCCCCCACCCCGTCTCCACGAAGCTTATGCAAACGGCAGACCCAGGCCAGACATTAAATGCATCCGCCGCTCACCCCGGAGCGGCTGATTTCCTTGTTTCCTCCCGTGTGCCGTTCCATTAGGCCTTCCAGATGGGGCCGGCGCGGGCAGATTAAAAGTCAGAGAGCGCCGAGCGGCCGCTTCGGCGGTTCGGGGGCCCGGCTGGGCTGCGGGGCTGTTTGGTATTTCCACGCCGAAAGGCCTCCTCGGGAGCAGTTGTGTTTTAATAAATGGCTGGCTGAGTCATTTCCCACCGAGGAATCGCGTCGTGGCTGCGCCTGCCCCTGGGGGAGCGCGGGCTGCTCCCTCCCGGCGCCGGGGCTGCTGGTGCATCCTGAACAGGATGCTCGGGGCCGCGGGAGCCCCATCACGTCCGCCCGGCCCCCCTCCTCTCCCTCCCAGAGCCGCTCAGAGGAGTCTCCAGGGCTCTGTGGACAGCACTGGACAGGGGAGAGGGGTGGACGCCTGGCTGGGCCAGTGGGGTCTCCTCCACCGCGCTGAGGGGGTGATTGGGTGGAGCCTGAACCGTCCCTTCCCCGTGGCCGCCAGCAGAAGGAACCACCTGCAGCCTCAGGGCAGAGCATGCCCTGCACTGACCTTGACTGACATTGACCCCATCGGGGAGGGTGGCCTGGTGGGCGGGGCAGCATAGGAGGCGGCATCAGCAGCAAAGGCTCAGCGGGTGGAGAGCAATGCAGGCCCAGCCTCAGGCCCATGTCTCTGGCCACGAGGAGACCCGCCCGGCACCCCCCACGGGCAAGAGGCCTGGAGGCGTCGGGGTGACCACGCCCTGCACGCCGCTTTGGGGGCGGGGTCGTTTCCCGGGTGGCCAGAGAAGGGGTGCCAGGCCAGTCCTCTCTCTGACACGCGCAATGCTGAGCTGCTTTTACTCTGGTCCACCCCAGAAGTCCATCCTGATGGTGCCAGGCTGGTGGTGTCTAACACCCGAGCCCTCGAGACTCGGCCGGGAACCCCCCTCTTCTCCCTCCCCTCTCCCAAGCCCACACCGCTCAGCCTCCTTTGTGGAACCCGGACAGTGAGTGTCATCCCTGCGCTGGGACCGGGGGCTGCATGCAGGCTGCTCTCTGTAAATGGACTGCTTGTGCGTGCAGACTGGGCCGGGCTGAGCCGCCAACAGATGGTCATCTCACCCCGCTCCCAGGGGCCGCTGCAGCTGAGATCTGGCCTGCAGACAGCACCCCGTCTGCCGCCCTGACCCTGCTGTCCCCAATTGTCCTCGGGGTGCTCGCGCCCTCGCCATCAATAGGTCCTGGGACGGAGCTCTGTGCAGATGGGACCTGCACAAATGGGACCGTGAACAAAGCACAGGATTGATGGGTGGAAGTGGAATTTCCACCCAGGCAGCCGGTGGGGAACGGCCAAAGCTGTGTGATCCCAGAGCAGAATATGTGATCAGACACAGGGGACCCTACAGAACAGGGGCTAGGAAGCAGTGGGGCGAAGGGTGAAGTCGGGAAGGCTTCCTGGAGGAGGCGAGAGCTGAGCGGGAGGATGACTAACCCATCTCTAGCTGGATGTTCGACTGTTCCTATGTCTTGGAGTTGCAGAGAGTCCCAAGGCTGAGCTTGAAAGGCGCCTACCATATTTTCTGGTGTATAAGACGACTTTTTAACCCAGGAAAATCTTCTCAAAAGTCAGGGGTCCTCTTATATGCTGGGTGTCATCTATATATGCTTGCAGAGTCAGGCACAGTCTTGGTGTCCCCAGCTCCAGGAGGGGGCAGAGGGGTGGAGCACAAGTCAAACTCTATATTTTAACTGGAAAAGTTGGGTATTGTCTTATATGCCGTCATCTTATACACCAGAAAATACGGTGATCTCCCCACATTGAAAAGGGGGACTAGGCCCGGCCATAGTGGCTCAGTTGGTGGAGCATCATCCTGTGCACCGAAAGGTTGCTGATTGGATTCCCAGCACATCCCTGGTTGCACATTCGATCTCCTGTCAGGGCATGTACGGAGGCAGCTGATTGATGTTCCATAGGTCAAATTCCCTCTCTCTCTCTCTCTCTCTCTCTCTCTCTCTCCCCCTCCCTCCCTCCCTCCCTCCCTCCCTCCCTCCCTCCCCTTGGGTAATGATTTAAAAAAGAAGAAGGGGGCCAAAACCGGTGTGGCTCCGTGGATAGAGCGTCGGCCTGCGGACTGAAAGGTCCCAGGTTCAATTCTGGTCAAGGGCATGTATCCTGGTTACGGGCACATCCCCTGTAGGGGGCGTGCAGGAGGCGGCTGATCGATGTCTCTCTCTCATCGATGTTTCTAACTCTCTATCCCTCTCCCTTCCTCTCTGTAAAAAAATCAATAAAATATATTTAAAAAAAGAAGAAGAAGAAGAAGGGGGTCTAGGTAGCCCCAGGACCACCCTCCCGCCTTCCCCAGCCCGTACATTAGGAAAATCTGGCCATGCCTCCAGGAAATATTTCTGAGAGGGGGGTTCTCCTAGGGGGGGAGACTGAGGCTTTGCCCTCCCATCCTGGGGAGGGGCCCCCACCTGCCATCACTCAAGCCTGCCTTCCGTGGGACCTGGTGCTAGCCCGAGTCTGGAGACCTTGGGAGGAGGTGACCTGTGCCGCCCCCCACGACCACCCCCGCCCCAGAGCTGGGGACACCAAGGCTGTGCCTGACTCTGCAAGCAGCGGCGTCAGGGGCCGGGTCGATTCCTGGGTGGCCAGGGCACGGGTGCCAGGCCCGTCCTCGGCTCTGACATGCGCAATCCGAGCTCCTTTTATTCTGGGCCCAGGAGTCATCCCGGCGGTGCCAGGCGGGTGTCTGACACCCGAGCCCTCCACACCCGGGCAGGGACAAGGTAATGTCACCGTCACGCTTCCAAAGCGGGCCCTGCACCAGGCAGCCAGAGCCGAGCCATCTTGCAAGAGCCGACAGCCTCGCAGCGAGCCCCTCGGCACAGCCAGCCCAGGGCAGCCGCTCCGGCAGAGCCCAGCGCAGTGCCCACGGGTGGTGTGCCAGTCACCTTGCCGTCCCCCGGCCTCCCTCCTGTTCCCCCCCACCCCCTCCCCGGGGAAGCCAGAAGCAGTGGGCCTGGTGAGCCAGAAGGCAGCAGGGCCTGGAGAGAGCTGCCCCCCTCCCACCCCCGTGACAGGATGCTGGGCCGGTCAGCGGGCGCTGGGCCCGGGGGAGGAGCTCTGAACGGGCTCCAGGTTCCAATAAAAGACCGGACTTGGCCTTGAGCAGCCAAGGATAAGATTGTTTTCAGAGCTGACCTTGCCAGGGCCTGGCCTGGTGGCCACGTAAGGCCCTTCAGCGTGTGAGTGACTTAAGCCTCTCGGTGCTTTGGTTTAAGGCAGGCCCCCGCTTCCTGGGCATGTGCTGAGGATGGAAAGAGCCGGTGCTCGGAGAGCCCTTGGCGCAGAGCGAGGCACACCCAGTAACCCAGGACGCGCTCAGCAAGCATCCTGCTGGTGGTGGAAGGAGCAGCAGTGATGATGATGAGGAGGAGGAGGGGGAGGAGGAGAAGAAGGATGATAATCTATGTAAATAAAAAGCCAGCGACCGTAACAGCCATATGACCATAATGACCGGTTGGTATGACGCCCATGGGGGCAGTGAAACAGTCCAATCAGGTGGTAGGGCAGGCCAGCCTCACAGCCCCTCCTCCTGCTGGCCCTGCCCCCTCTACCCCAATCAGGGACAGGGCCAACTGGCCAACCACTCCTGACCCCACCCTCAGGCTGCTGGCTCCTGATCAGTACCCCTCACCCTGCCCCACCACCCACAGCCGCCAGCCCAGCCCTGATCGGGCCCCTATTGGGGCAGGCCGGCTGGTCAACCTCCTGCCATCTCCTCTTCCCAACAGGCCCAGCTCTGATCTAACCCGGTTTGGGCCCGGCTGCCCGGACCCCACCCGTGCACAAATCCATGCGCTGGGCCTCTAGTAATAGTCATAAGAAGAAAAGAAGTAGCACCCAAAAGTACGCCCCCAAAAAAGCTGTTTGGGTGCAACAGCATCGCTTGAAGGGAAGTAGTGGGAGAAAACAATCTGTTTGCTGCTGCTGTTCCACCAAGTCCAGCCCACTTAATAGCCCGGCCACGTGATTGCCATTTTCTACGATCTGTAAGAGCAAGAGAGCAGCTCCGGGTGCTGGGGGCGGCCTGGAGCAGCTAGCCCTGCGGCCTGCTGGTCCAGGGGGGCTTCTAGGACATGGCACAGGGAAAGGCTCAGGGTGGCAGGGGTGGAGCTACCCCCCCGGGAGAGGAAACTCGTCTGGGGACCTTCTGCTCATCATTTCTTTCTCGCCCACAGCCCCGCCATGGGGCAGGTCAGCTCGTGGACATCAGTGGGGCCCCTGCAATATGTCCAGCCTGGCATGGGCCCTGGACAGCGAGATGGCAACCTGTACTCACACATACACACACACACACACACACACACTCACATACACACACACTCATACACATTCACACACACACTCATATGCATACACACTCACGTGCACACACAGTCATACTCACACACTTTCACACGCACACTCATACACACTCTCACGCGCACACACTCATACATACTCATGCACACATGCACACACACATCACACATTCATATGCATACACACAGTCACATGAACACACACTCTCACATGCACGCACACTCGTACTCACACACACACACACACATGCACCCACACACTCTCACATGCATGCGCACTCATACACACACACACACACACACACCCTGCTCTCGGTGTGTTTGTCCCTGAATCATTTCTCCTTTTAAGCACATGATAGGGTCACGGGCTCACCCTTCCACATCCACTTAAAGCTGGACGTGGCCGTGGCTGTAGGGCTGGCTTGGGCCAATGACATGAGAGCAGAAAGGATGCATGTCGCTTCCAAGGGCAAGTGTTCAGAGCCAGTGTGGGTGCCCGTGCCCCCTGTCCCTTTGCCACAGTGGCCGGCAGAGCCCAGGGGAGGTCCCCTCGCCCCGTGTGGGTCCGAGAGGGTGACCTGGAGCAGGCCCCGCTGGCCAGCAGTGAGCAGGTAGCACTGGTGAAAGGCACACTCCGTGGCTTAAGCCACTGAGACGACGTATCTTATCCTCAGAGCGTAACTCACCTACCCGAGCTGATGTGGCCACAATTGTCAAAGTGGCACAAATAGAGAACGGAATCTTCTCCGAACACCGAGGCCTTCCTTTGTCAGCCCCTGGCCTTGGACATGGAGGTCCCTGGTCTACCCAGTTCCACGTCAGCCGTGTGCTCTGTGCCCGTCACCACTGGCCGACCCAGGGCTGCCCCGAGAGCCCTGTGCGGGGCGGAGGGAGCGGTCTTCAGGGACCTGGGCCTGGGGAACCTCTGGCGGGCAGCCTGCTTTCATCAGCCTCCCTGCCCCGGGCCCCGGGGGCTGCAGCGAAGACCGAACACGGGGTCAGGTGTAGAACGAGCCCGGGACAGGGGACCCCGAGGGCGCACGGGGCTCCGTGCTGCCGTGGGCACGGGGCCAGCGGTCCCCAGCTGTCCGGCCGGGGTGGAGGTGGCCGCCTGGCAGCCAGGCCTCTCTGCTCGGTTAATCTAAAAATAAACAGATCGGCAACAGAAATCTATGTTTCAATTACGGCGCACAAGCTGTTCAAACAGCCAGCCCGCGCCGGCCCGGCGCCCGTCAGAGAGCGGCCGCGTCTGCACGCTTGGGTGGCCGTGACGCGCACCGCCTCGCTACAGGCTGCCCTCTGGCCTGGGCGGCTGCAGCTGTTTTTAATTAAATTAAATTAAAACGCGGGCACGGGAGAGACGGTGAAAACCCCACGGCGAGCACGGCGAGATCGGGCAGCGGCTCCCGCCACACAGGCCGAGGGGCCCTGGGGAGGGAGACGAGCCTGCCCCCGGCCGAGGGGTCAAAGGGAGCGGGGCCGGAGCCGGGGGCGAGGGGGCAGGACCAGGGGACAGGAATCTCCCCTGGTGGGGGGGTGCGGGGGGGGAGCCGACGTGCTCCTCCGCCCCTGCTGAGCCCCGAGGAAGCCCCAGTGAGTGGGTGTCGAAGCAAAGGCCTCTCTGGCGCTCCTCTATGGGGAGGAAAAGGGTGTTTCAGCACACACACACACACACACACAGACACACACGTGCGCGTATGCATGCATGCATACACACATAAATATACACACGTGAGCACGCACGCATGCAAATATGCACACATACACACAAAGGACACAAACATACACTCGCACATATACATATATGTGCGCGTACAACATGCATGCATATATACACATAGACACAGATATACACACATACACACATACACACATGCATATATACACGCATACACACATGCATATATACACGCATACACACATGGACACAAATATATACATACACACAAACATACACACATATACAGACACACACACTCACATGCACATATACACACAAACATACACACACACACACTGTGGCGGCTCATCAGGCCTGGTGCCCACGGCCACACTGCATGCACCCCGACGCCCACATCCCTGCCCTCGCTGCCCGCTCCGGAGCGGCCTGTCTCTGAGTGAATGCGCCCCAGCAGCTGAGCCGCCCTGGTCCAGGGCCACCTGACCGCCCCCTCGGGCTCCAGGCCGCACTGAGCCCCGGTTTGCTCTGCCGTGTCCTGCCTGTGCCTGGTCCTCCTGAGTACCCCCCGCCCCCCAGACAGGAGCCACCCTTGCTGCTTCAGGGCCTCGCTCGGAGCCCGCCTAAGGGACCAGGCTGTGCAGTGAACGTGGTGAGATGCAGAGGGCAAAGGGCAGGCCTCGCGGTTTGCTCGGAGGGAGAGACGGGCACGGGGTCCTGCTCCCTGGAAGTGGAGCCTGGAGAGGAAGGTGGCTGCTTCCTGGGGTCCAGGGCATGGGCCCCGACAAGCAGGAGTCCCCGGAGCCGGCCGAGATGGAGGCCAGGGCAGCCTGCCCCCACTAACATGGGGGACATTGCCACAAACCCCAGGCCTCGAGCAATGCTGCAGCCATCGGCCCACATGCCACTTCCTCGAAATGGAAGAGTCTCTCCCGAGGAAGAGAACACCCCATCCTGGGCAGTGTGACCCGCCGGCCATACGACGGCCCTCCCCTAATGTTTCCAACGGGGCTTTGGAAGAGACGCCTGTCTAGTAGAAAGCAAATGGCGAGAGCATTGGGGCAGGAGGGTGGAGGGCAGCTAACCAGAGAGCAGAGCGTCCGTCTTTCTTCTTTGCAACTCTCGCTCTGCGGTCTGACTCCGGGCACCCAGGAGGGCGCCTGCAGCAGCTGGGGGCCCTGATGAACACCCTTTGCTGTGCAGGGGGACCTCGTTCAATTAGTGGATTCTGCAAGATGTAGGGAATCGTCAGGGGCGGGCTGCAAGAGGCAGGAGACCCTCAAACACACACGTATACACACATGCTCACACATGCACACATATACACGCAAACATGCACATGTGCACACATATACACACGCATATACATATCTACACACGCACGCATGCGTGCACGCATGCATACATATACACACAAACATACACGTGCATACACATGCGCATATACATATCTACACATATACATGCAAGCATACATGCATGTGCATGCATGCATATATACACAAACACGCACATATATACATATATGCACGTGTGTGCACACATGCACGCATATAGAAACACAAGCATGAAAGGAATGGCGGCCAAGTGCAGCTCCCAGTCCCGCCGTGTCTGCAGGACCGTGAGGAGGCGGGCTCGGCCCGGTCACGTTTCCGCTCTCGCGGAGCCACCCAGAGCCGGGAGTCTGCAGGAGCCAGATAATGATCACTCTGGCCCGTCCTCCCCCGAGCCAGCCGGCCAGACCCGCCCTCCGGAGCGGCCCCGTCCATCCTGGTGTCCGCGAGCCCCTAATTTCTACCCGCCTCCCCTCCTCCCCCCGTGTGTGCTGACGGGAGGTTGCCAGCTGTCATCTGCCATCTCTTCGTTAGGTTTCAGTATCGCCGTCACAGTGATGGACACCCGCAGCCAGAGCACAAGTGCCTCGCCAATTAGTCCCACGAGGAAAGCCTCGGAGTCACGTGTGCCTTTAAAAAATAAAAAATAGAAACCACTCCGTCCAAACCCACGGCCCGGATGTCTCAGCTCGGAGGTGTGCCGGGGAAGGGAGTCGGGAGGCGCGTCCCTCCGATCTCGCTCGTCTGAGAGGGGGGTGGGCATGGGGTCCCGCCTTCCTGAGGCAGGCAGATTGCTTTCTGCACCAGGAAATTGTGCCCAGCCAGGGAACCGGTGGCTTCCCCCTGAAACCTGTCATCAGGAGAGCGTTTCTGAAACGCTGGTCTTTTAGGTCACCTGCTAAGCCCTGTCATCACAGAATATGGCTTTTCCCCCAAACGCCTCTCTCCTCGTGCTCCCCACTCCCCTAGTACCCCAGCGCCCTCTGAGGACCACCGAGCAGCAGGGAGCACTGATAGGAAGTAGGGCTGCCTGGGACTCAGGTCCTCAGACTAACCTGCAAGGCCCTACTCAGCAGGGCCCGGTGGGGAGGGAGCCTGGCCGTAAAGAAACTAACAACAGCCGAAACCGGTGTGGCTCAGTGGATAGAGCGTCGGTCTGCGGACTGAAAGGTCCCAGGTTCAATTCTGATCAAGGGCATGTACCTTGGTTGTGGGCACATCCCCAGTAGGGGGCGTGCAGGAGGCAGCTGATCGATGTCTCTCTCTCATTGATATTTCTAGCTCTCTATCCTTCTCTCTGTAAAAAAATCAATAAAATATATTTTTTTAAAAACGTACAGCCAAAACTGGTTTGGCTCAGTGGAGAGAGCGTTGGCCTGGGGACTGAAGGGTCCCAGGTTCGATTCCGGTCAAGGGCATGTACCTAGGTTGTGGGCACATCCCCAGTAGGGGCGTGCAGGAGGCGACTGATAGATGTTTCTCATCAATGTTTCTAACGCTCTATCCCTCTACCTTCCTCTCTGTAAAAAATGAATAAAATATTTAAAAAAAAAAAAAAAGAAAGAAAGAAATTAATAATAAAACTGCATCTTGAGTCACCCATTCTGCAGGGGGCACAGGAGAGGCTGGCATAGCCCAGGACAATTCCCTTCACCACCAAGGCCCCCTATCCCGCCTCCCTCTGGTTAAAAATGCAAACTCGGGCTCCGTAGTGCCGGGGCCAGGCTAACAAGCACCCAGTGGTGTGAATGCGGCAAACCCCATATCCCATATCCCACTCTGGGTTGGGGGGCTGGGGCTGCTCTCCCAGCCTCGGCTTCCGGTCGTGTTGCTCACTTACAAAATATGTCAGTGCATCCCGCCTACACCACAGTGAACAGCAACGATGTGGGGCCCTCCCATTCCCCTTCCTCCTGAGGCGTCAGAACCTGCGGCCCTAGAAGGCCATGCTGTTGTGACCGTGACCGTGACCACTGCCGGCCCTTTACGGAAGGCTCCCTCCCCGCCCGGCTGAGTAGGGTCTCAAACTTGCTGGCCTGTGTCTCCCCCAAAGCTGCGGGCAGACCGAGACTGGGAAACAAATGCAGGTTTAGCTGGCGGCCAAAGGCAGGTGCCCGCCTCCTCCCTTTCTTTACTTTCTGCACGGCTCCGTGAATTTTAATGCCCTCACTTTTGGCGGGGGACAGGAGGGACAGGAGGGAAAGTCAAACTGCCCGCTTTGGGAGACATCTCCAAGGTTGCCTGGCGTTTTGGCTCCGAACGCATTTGGTTCGGTCTCTCCCTGGCTTACGACGTGGAAGGCACCTAACGCTGGCTCAGCCGCTGGGGCTGGGATGGGGCCGAAGGGAGTCAGGGAGGCGGCGTGGGCAGACGGGCAGAGCCCGGGGCTGGGCTCACTTCCTGCGGCTGCGGCCCCAGAGCCGGGAGCTGGCGAACGGGCGGATGAAGCCCAGCCCACAGCGTCAGCCCAGCCTGAGGCTGTCACTCCAGTCTGTTTCCCAGGGGCCCTGGGTGACAGAGTCTCCCATAAGGTCCCTCCGCTCTAGCACAGGGGGGCCTCAGGGAGTCCCTGGGGGAGGGGTGGTGTGAGCACAGAGAACGCAGGACCACCGGCCTGGGTCCGAAAGAGCTCAAGCCCAACTCTGCGCACGCCTCCCTTTAAAGATAACTCCGACGCCCTAAAGGCCTCTGTCACAGAGGGAGCAGCGACTGACTCACTCCCCTCTCCTCCCAGCCTGGAGGGCCTGCCTGGTGGGGCGTGCGTGGCTGGGGTAGACCCTGGAGCTGCAGCGGTGTCTCGGGGGAACCTGCTGGCAGCTAAGCAACAGGCCTGGGGGACCTGTTCCAGCCTGGGCCTGGGCTGGGGCGTCTCCACTCTGGCCCGAGAGGCAGGTGGGGCCTGAGAGGCAGGTGGGCCAGTGATGGTGGGCAAGGCGTGCAGGGAGCGTGTCACGGGAAGAGACGGTGGTCGCTCTGGGCTGGACAGGGGGAAGTAGAACCGCAGGGCCCTTTCAGAGCAGGGGCGAAATGTGACCACAAAGGCCGTTCCGTTCACCGGGGCCCTGGTGTTTGAAGCAGAGAAACTAACAATAAAACTGCATCTTTTTTAAAAATATATATATTTTATTGATTTTTTAGAGAGAGGGATAGAGAGTTAGAAACATCGATGAGAGAGAAACATCAATCAGCTGCCTCCTGCACGCCCCCCTACCGGGGATGTGCCCACAACCAAGGCACATGCCCTTGACCGGAATCGAACCCGGGACCTTTCGGTCCGCAGGCCCGACGCTCTCTCCACTGAGCCCAGTTGGTTTCGGCTAAAACTGCATCTTCAGTCGCCCATCCTGCAGGGGGCAGCACGGGAGAGGCAGGCGTAGCCCAGGACAATTCCAGAGCTCTGCCGGCCCCTGAGCTGGTCCCCAGGGTTCGAAATGAGGTCCGGGGCCCAGACAGGCACGTAGACTGGATCCTACTGCCTGCACCTTTGACGTCCACCTGGGGGTGCCAAACACCTGCACCCCCTCCTGAGGAACACCTCACCCCGAGGGGCGGTGAGGCAGGGCCAGGACAGGGCAAGGTGGGCGAGGCAAAACCAAGGAGCCGCAGTGCCGAGCGGAGCCTGCCGGGGAGGCTCCCTGCACCCTGGCACGTTTCTCCCCACGGCCTAGTGCCCACCCTGCCGTGAGCTCCAAGCTGGAAAGGGCCTATGCTTTTATCGGGGAGCATTTCCCGCGCCCGACCCCCGGTGCCCACCTGTGCTCAGACAGCTGCAGGGAGGAAGCAGGGGGGCCCTGTCTTTAGGGAGCACATGGCGGGTGGGACATGTCAGACCACTGCAGGGTCCTAGGCTAGCCTGTGGGAGCTCCGGCCAGGAGGGCTGGTCAGGGAGGGCTTCCCGCAGGAGGAGGCTGGCATGCCACAGCCAAGTCTCCTGAGTTGTTGAGGGCTCGGTGGGGCTGGGGGTCCGTGAGAGCCGGAGGGGCCCCAGGAAGCAGAGCGGCACCCCTAACTCCTGGCCAGCGTCTCCAGCACCCCCTAGAGCAGCAGGTTCTCAACCTGTGGGTCGCGACCCCTTTGGGGGTCGAACGACCCTTTCACAGGGGTCGCCTAAGACCATCAGAAAATGCAGATATTGACATCACGATGCATCACAGCAGCAACATTTCATGGTTGGGGTCGCCACCCCATGAGGAACTGTACGCCAGGGTCTCGGCCTTAGGAAGGTGGAGAACCGCTGCCCTAGAGCGTCCCTCTGCGCCGCATTTGCCACGCCGGGGTGCTGGCCGGCGTTTTATTGTTTTGCTCCGGAAGCAAGGCTGAAAGATGCAGAGAGGGAAATGGAAATAAGAAAGATGGGCCCGGGCCGTTCCAACCGACTTGGCAGCGCGTCGCCCCCAAATGAGGCAATCATACATTTTCCGTGCGGGGCCGGACGGGCCGCCCCGGCTCCCCGTCCGCAGGCAGCGCGGGCTCCCCACCTTCCCGGGGATTAATCACGCCTTTGGGCCCTCCCCGCCCGCACCCACTCCCTCTGCACTCCCTCCCTCCGCACGCCTTAATGACAAGAACCGAGGACGGTCATTAGCCACCTGTGATCCTGCGGGCGGCGTGTGCAAGGGGACGCGTCCGTAGCCGCAGGCCAGGACCACCCTCCGCCCACCCAGTGGGTCCCCGGCCCAGGGCTCCCCGACAGCAGCGCCTGCCCCCGGCCCCCCATGGACAATACAAATGACACTGACGGGTAAAACTCTTAATGATTTACCCATGAATTATTCATGAAGAAGGAGGCAGATCTGCGGAAGGCCTCCGAGCTGGATTCCAGCAAGTGTCCATCCAGGAGACAAGACCCAGGGCCGAGCCTGGTGGCGGCTGAGTCCCCTCCTCCTGGCCATCCTCAGGCCCCTCACCGGTCAGCGTGGTGGGCCAGAGCCCGCTAGGGCGCCCTGAGCTGCAGGAGGAAGCCCAGCCTTCAAAGCAGGCCCCGGGGTGCCTGGTAGGAGAGCCCCAGGTCATGCATGGGTGTTCCGCTGCGAATGAGCTTCCTCCCACCCCAGGCTGTTTCCCAGGGGCCCTGGGGACAGAGCCCCCCACAAGGCCCCACACACACACACCTAGCATGGGGGGGGGGGCCTCAGGGAGTCCCTGGGGGCGGGATGGGGGGAGCACAGAGTGAGGAGCTGGGAACCGCCTGCCTTCCTTAGTGGCCCTGGCGGAGCTGCAGCTGCTTTGAGCCGGGGCTGGCTCTGGAAGCAGAAACCTGCCTGACTGCACAGGGGCCCCATACGAGACCCTGGAGGGACATGTGTTTTATGACCTGGGGGTTGAGGAGGTCTGTGTCAGCTTGAGACTTCAGCCAAGAAAGAAATCGGGGTTCTGCCTCCCCCAGGTGGGCCCAGCCTCCCTCCCTCCCTTCTCTGCCAACCCAGCATCCCTGGGACGTGCAGATGACAGCGGATGCCAGAGGCCGCGCCAGGATTCACACCTAAGACGCCCACATCTCAGAGGAGGCCCTTCAGCTCTAACCCCGGCCCTGGGCAGGCCTCTGCCCCCACGCCTGGTCACCAGATGTCCAGACCCCAGAGCCTGCTTCACACATGTGCATGCAATTTAAACACATGCCACCCAAAGTCCTGGCTCGTGACAAGCAGCCTCCCCTCCACGCACTCAGGACTGGCTGCCATCCAGGGCCTGCCCCCTCTCTCGGCGAAGGGCGTGGGGGTACAAGGGGGGCTGGGCCAGGCTCTGCCAATCCGCAGGCAGCCTGCCAGGGAGAGGTGCCCACCTGGACAAGGGAGCGTTTGTACACATTTTGTCTGTCATTGCCTGCCAGTCTCGCCCGAGACACCCCCCACCCCCCCACCCCGTCGAGCGCTTCCTGCCGCCTCCCCCACCCCC
>PVJN01018730.1:0-38447 GCA_004026805.1 Lasiurus borealis
CAACAACAATTAGGCACTGGAACTTAATCTTCATATAAAATATGGCATATTTTGACATTGAATGTCTAATAAGACATCCAAAGTATATTCCAAATTAACTTTAAAAAAGAACACCAGTGTATCCTATTTAGTCTTATTTTTTCCCCCAATTTGAGCCACATTCAGAACAAATATGCCTTGCTTTTGAATTCTGGTATTAGTATGACAAGGCATCTGGTGTTTACAATATAAACAACATCATATAACTTGTAAATGGCATTAATATTTATTTTAAAAAACTGAATTACATCATAATCTATGCAGAAAAAAGCTGCTGCAATCAAATTACATTACATTCATTTAATACAATAAGGAATATTTAAAGTGGCCTAAGAGCAATATAGTTAGTTACTCTCTTAAGGAGTAAAATCATACTGATCTGCACTAAAAATATAAAGAAAATCATTTTTAAAAAATACATTGCCTAACCCAAAGTTAATTTACATAATTTGTGAATTTAAAATATAAGGTTACATTTGCTATGCAGCGAACATGGATATGCTGTACAATTTCTATTAATTTAATGGGAGTTGTGACTCCCATTAAGTTTAATAGGAGTCATACTGCCAAATCCCCATGCACCTTGCTGAAAATTTACCTCCTAGCTTTCAACTAATCAAATATACTGAAATGAACAAAAATAGTCAATTTTGCTAGACTGGGAAATCTAAAGTCCCTAGAGTAAGTTAATTCAGCATTATCATAGCAATAGCCATGTAGTTATTTCCAACAAGAAAAAGAACAAGGTTATCACAATGAAAAGAGACAAACTGAAGCAAGGGTTTCGGAGTTCTGACAATGTCACATTTATTCTTAACAGAAAATATGTTCTGCTTTTCCCAATCTGGAGACAGTTTTTCTAAATTTTTTTTTCTTTCTTAGTATACTGTCAAAACAGAGTGACAAAATAATTCCTTTTTGAAGCCTAAAATTATACCCAAGGAACTTCAACAGAGGAATAAAGAGTTATATGAAAAGGTATAGATAGTAACTCCCAGTAAATAACTGGTTACAACTTCTGAATCACAATGAATTAAACCACAATTTTTTTTTCTAAAACTCTTTTTTAAAAGTTATTTTAAATCCACACCTCTGCATCCCTAACATCTCACCTCATCCACCCACACTCATTTAATACCATAGTGCTTCTTAAGTGTGATGCTGAGCAACCCCAGTGTCATCCCAGACATTTGTCAGACATGTAAAATCTGGGGCTCTATCCCCACACCTTCCAGGTACTTCTGTAGCTCCTAAAGTTCGAAAACCACTATAGTAGTTTATTTCATATCTACACTTTCTCTCCACTTATTTTTGTTTCTCTACTACCATGCTCACCGTCTTTACCTAGCTTATTCAGCAACTTTGAGATTCTGCTGAAGCATCATCACATCTTTACTTCCTGACACCCCACCTAACTCAGCTACCCTTCACCTCAATACCTCTGTGAGTATCATCATCATGGCACTTTTCATCTTGTTATAAAAGAAATTTATTGTCACCTCGTGAATGATTAAGACCATTATCCTCTTTAAAGATTTACGCTATTTATGTGATGGATATAGAATGAGTGCTCACAATAAGCCAGGCATTGTTCTAGAAAGTTGAACACAAAAATGAACCAAAAAAATAAAAGATCCCATGAAGCTGACATACTGTGTATGCCTGTGTGTACAAATATAAGTTTTATACATTTCACTAAGCGTGTGTTAATGAAAGAAAAAAGAAATGATCCTTCTTAAATATAACCGTAGAGAACAATTTCTTCCAGTAAATTATAGACCACTCTGAAGAAAATATTTATATGCCAAAAAATGTTTCTGAATTCATACATAACACATAGATTTACCTTTTTCCTGTCACACAACTAGTGAAAAGACCCCACAATCAAATATCCCTTTTTAGGAAGATACCATCTACACAAGAGTCACTGTAAAATGTGTTTAAGGAATTTAAAACTACATTAAAAATTGGTATGAAACTATTTCTATGGCTATGTTCTAAAACTGTCTTGATGTATATAAAATAAATATGTACAACTGTACCTAGAATATCTGGCTTTTATACGTAGCATAATATTTTTCTTTGAAATGAGGATAAGCAGAAATGCAATTTGAGTTAATTAACTTAGATTTTGACTAAAGAAATCTAGTTACATACACAATGCATAAAAATTCAACCTAAAATCCGTATTACTGACTTTGCTGAAGAACTGCTATTATTCGTAACTTGTCACTTGAGCAAGCCTTCATATGTCTGACTTATACTTTCCAGGTCTCCATTATATACCATAATTTAATTCTCTAGGACACAAAAATTCAATTTGCTTTCCTACTTACTGATACATGATTCCACAGTGGGTTACTATGCTTACAGAAATCACCCAAAAGAATCAAAACACACCAGTTTCTCCAGAAAACTAATTTTTGAAGGGCTTGAGGTTAGTTCTCTAGGAATAAAATCAATTCTAAGAAAAACTTACAAAATATTTTGAAGGCTGGTCTTTTATAACTAGTTTTATTTGGAAATTCTAAACAGCAGTTTAAAAAATACACAGGGAATAGAGACTTTAAGAGTAAAAAAATTCATAGTTCCTATTTTTCAAAAATAAGTAAATTATAATGGGTCAGATTTTAATTGATTCTGAAATACTAATTGAAAGAGATAGCAAGAGGGAGACAACCTAATTCTAACAATTAAACCTTTATATATGTAATCAGCTTTTACCACGGTAAAAGTTATAAAAATGTTTAGTGGCTTGCTCTTATATGCACACAAAACATGACGGATTTATAATGTTCATCTGACAGAGTAAGTTCTTCTTGCAAATGTGGAAATTTACATCTCATCTGTATAAATGTAAAACAAATCCAAAATTGTGTTAAACCTTGAAAATCATATGCTAAGGGAAAACACTACAGTAAATAGGAGAAATGACAGCTCTAAAAAGGCAGGCATGGCCCTGACCGGTTTGGCTTAGTGGATGGAGCGCCGACCTGCAGACTCAGGGGTCCCAGGTTCGATTCTGGTCAGGGGCATGTGCCTTAGTTGGGGGCATATCCCCAGGTGGGAGTGTGCAGGAAGCAGCTGATTGATGTTTCTTTCTCATCAATGTTTCTGGCTTTCTGTCCCTCTCCCTTCCTCTCTATAAAAAAATCAATAAAATGTATTTTGAAAAAAATAAAAATAAAAGGGCAGGCGTGGCTCATGACTGAATACAATACAAAGATTTTTTTGTTGTCCTTAAAAACTTGGTTAGTTACTATTATACTTAAAAATGCAATGCCTACTTTGTATTGCAAAGCCAGAAAACTGGCAAAACCAGGCGGAAATAAAAGGCAATCATGGGTCCCCCAGCAAGGACTTCCCTACCTGGTCAGACCTCCACTGGCCTGCAAACACACTCAAGTTACTGTATCTGCTTGGACCCAATAGGTATTTGAGACTTCCACCCCTGCACAACAAGACAATGTGCTCAAGAGCAGAAATTGTGCCCTGCCCATTTTTTACTGAGCACCTGGCTTAATTTAGTCATCAGTAAATGAGCAAGGAGGGAGGAAACCTTATCAGAGTTTATCTGTAAGGATCTACTAGTAAGTACCAATACGAATGTGCTCACCTCTGTTAACATTTGAAAAGGTAAGGGACCAGAAGATATTTCATGGTTGAAAGGTTAAATTTGTATCTTCTTTCCTGTACTCTCACACCTAACTTTGATTGGTTTTCTCTATAGGTGATCACAGAGCATCATCTGCTTTCAGGCAATAAAGAACTAACATGTCATGTCAAACTTTCCTAAGACAAAACCATGTAGCTGTGGATCACTGCTCTAACAGTATACATAACTGTGTATACTCCCACAACTAGCAGTGTGCATTCTTTCCAGGTTCTTCTTACCCGTAGGAGGGAAATGCTTCAAAAGCAACACCCCGTGGCCTGATGTGCCAAAAATGAAATTTCTCTAAACAGCAGATATGAATCTTGACCTGAAAGGTGACACTAGAAATAAAACTGCAGTACCTCATGAAAAAGTCTCTGTTTGCTAGCCTCCTGCTGAGTTAAGCTACTGTGCCAGTAAAGTAGTCTCTATGTTGATTGGAACTTTTTTTCATTATGTGGACTAATGAGCCATTGGTCCACACCTGGACATTTTCTTAAATGTATAAAATCATTCAAACATAACAGCAGGAATTCAGTTAGTTTTTCCCGGGGAGGTGGGAGGGGAGGAGAGAAACAGATGCAAAATTATAGATTACACACAAAATTTTTATAACCATCCAAGACAGAGATTATTATTACATATTAAACTCAGTTTCTGCTCACTGCCCCATTACAGTACTATTTATTCAGACATATTACATTTTAATGTTAGATTTGATGCATCTTTCAACTTTGATGCAAAGAGCAGTATCTTCTAAAAATAAAATACTATCCCATTTTAGAATTTCATGTGTGACTTAAATCACGTGTTACTTACTTGAATTGCATTATTAAATTATATCAACATACTGAAAGTAGAAAACTTTGAGAGCTAGTAGAAGATAAATAAAACAATTCTGGAACAAGCAATTCAAATAAAATTCTTTTGGCAAATTAAAATGTTAACATTTTGCAGAAGTTTGTAACAAAGACATTGTAATACTAAGTTTGCTGCTATCTATTAGTTAACAGTATGCCTCTTTCCTTCAAATATTTCTTTATTAATAGGTATAAATGGGATCAGCCAATTTTAAATTTCTAAATATTTTCTTCAAGAAATATTTAATTGGGGACAAAAATACCCATTATATTGTACATGCATTTCTCAGAGATTTTGTAATCTTCATAACTTTTGCATGATTGATACAACTATCACTATCAACGAACTATAAACTTCACACATTTTTGCTCCTTATTAACTTGTGACCTGCTCCGTAAAAAACACCTGGGAAGGTATTGTTTTCACATGGAAAAACAAAACAAAACATGTCTATAGAAAATATGTATACCAAGAAATCCATATAGTAATTAATAAATGATGGCTCCAATTATTTCATTAAACCTCAAAAGTGTAAGCAATTTTTTAAAAACCGGATCTGTCACTAAAAAGATATAGGTAACATGAAAATAGCAGCACTACAAAAAAAAAGTTTTCTAGTGCAAATGAAAATTTTTATTTAATAGTTTTAGAACTATGACTCACTCAAGGAGCAGACAAAAGATGAAGTGAAAGACTTGCCACAAAATACCTTCAAATTCACTAGAATAATTTAGTCAACAAATATAAAACGTAAAAACAAAACAAAGGGTTCATTTACTTATCTCAGGATTATTTAAAATTATTACATTTATAAATTTATGTAAAATAAAAATTCAGATTTCTAGCACTTTCTTAATCTATACCTCTGTAATGAAAATAATTCAACATTAAGAAAATCTTTTTAACATCTGTTTCTAAAATAATAAAATAGTACTCTTCTACATAAGTAAGCTTGCAGTTTCAGTCTCCTTGATGTAAAAAATAAAATTCAAACTGCACTTACCTTCTGTATTCGGTAAGAAGATGATTATAAAGATAAACCACAGACTTCGCATTCTGCAACCAGAAGACACCATTATTGATCCCTTTAAATATTTTCTTTGTATTCCTTAATGAATCTAGTTAAAAATGTCCAGCTTCATTGAACCCAGCAGTCTGCATCATTGATCCTCATATCTGAAAAGCAAACAAATCCATCATTTACTCTATGGTCATGGTACTTTACAAAAAATGTGAAAATAAAAATAACTATCCCTTGCTTCTTCCCTCCACCTCCTATTTTAAAAAAGAAAAAGAAAAAAAAAGTATAAACTTTAATTCCATACCCAATATGGCAGCTGTGTCTACACGCTGAATAGCGGAGCCTCGTATCTCAAAACTGATCAAAACCCAAAAAGCATTTACAGACAACCAGAACATATGAATCACAAAACAATAGTTATATAAATTCCTAATTTTTCTTTGAGAAGCTTATTAGAAAGTCATTCTAGGACAATTCATCTGTCACTATGTCAAATATTAGTTTTTTTATTAAATTACAGTTGACTCTTGAATAACACAGTGTTTTAATGTGAGAGTCTACTTATCATCAGTAAATACCTATACTGTTTTATTAGGGTTTTTTTAATTCACTGTTGGGAGCCCATAGATACAAAGAGCCAACTCTAGCATTGATCTATGCCATTTTATATAGGGGACTTGAGTATCTATGGATTTTGGTACCCATGTGAGGTAGGGAGTGAAGGGGATATCCTAGAACCAATCCCCACAGAATCAAGGGAGAATTGTAAGTTTTGTGGGAGTTAAAAGTTATACACTAATTTTTCAACTGTGCAGGCCTGGTGCTCCAACCTCCACATTACTTAAGGGTCACCTGTACTGGCTTTAATACGTAACACCTCTAACAAGATTTTATAAAAAACATATACTCCTTTGGTTTGTTTCTAGCAATGGTAGCAGCATCGTTATCTACAACTTTATCGGGTTATCTTGCAAGACAAAGTAGAGATATAATGAAACAGTTTATTTTTCAGTAAAAGAGTGCACAATTGTTAACATATGGTTGTACTTTATATAATAATGGAACTCCAAAAATCAAATTTCTAAACACAACACATCAAATTATTATTTCTCTGATTGTTATTCATAGAGAGATGCGATTAATAAAATCTCAACTATTTCATTTGAAAGTTTAATGTTTTCAAATACTGGTTTTTCTTGCAGCAAGGTAAAAACTTAATAACATCAAACCTACATCTTGAGTACATAGGTCCATTCATCACTGAACTCAAAGATAAACTTCAGCCAGCCCTGGCTGGTGTACTACGTGGATAGAGCTTCAGCTTTCTCACCGAAGGATTACAAGTCAATTCCCAGTCCCAACACACTTGTGTTGTAGTGTGGAAGGCAATCAATCAATGTATCTCTCTCACATTGATGTTTCTCGTTCTTTCTCACTCCATCCTTCCCTTCTACTCTTATCTTAAAATCAATGGAAAAAATATCCTCTCCTGTGAGTATTAACCAACAAACCAACAATAAAAACTAACTCTAGACAATGATTTCATCTCCGAGGTTGCATCTCTAAAAACAAACAAATCAACGAACTGGTGGAGAGGTGGCAAAATATATATATATATATCCTGAACCAAGTCTAATTTTGACTATCCCTTTAGGACCTAGTTCTTCAATAGGAGAACACCTAAGAGGCTTCTCTGTCCAAAGAAATAAGACAAAAACGATGAAAAGAGCAAGTTTCCTCTTCTGAATGCCAAAAATATAAAAAGAATGGATACATTGGAAATTAATGGGATGAAGATAAAGGGCACACAACCCTGCGAAATTGGCTAGCTCCCTCTATCCATTTTTCACTCTGAGCTCCCCAAGACTAGTCCAAAGACAAACCCCAAAGTAAACCTGAAGTTTGCAACTTCCGTGGCAAAGTCCCTGCCTTAAAACTGCAAGCTCTTTTATGGAAAGCATAAGGAGAAGTCAGATGATTTCATGGCTTGTCACATTGGAAAGCCCCATCAATAAACAATTTCTTATACCCTACAGACTGTTCAATGAGCTGATGAAGCAAGTAGAATATGTTTGATGTGTGAATGAGGTAGGTTCAGTACTACAAGCAGAATTCAATGTGAGCCTTTGGAATGCTTCTGACAGAATTCTGACTGTTCAAGCTTTGGTTGTAATGGGTACTTCCATTCAATGAACTAACGCATACAGGCTACTGGCCCACAAGCACAACTCTTGAACACATTTCCACTTTCTTAAAGCGGTCCAAGATCAGTCTGTCTTTAGTCATCCGCTCTTTGAAAGAGTCCTTGTTTGTGGGAAGAAAGGGAAGGAAGAAATCAGGGGCTGATGACTGCCTTGTTGGAAACAGCTGCCAAGATAGGAAAACCTCTGTTACTGAGGGGAAAAAGAGGAGGAAACCGCACAACCAAGGCCTCTTTTGTGGTCTTTGGCCAGGACACAGTCTTTTATGAACAGGGTTTAACTATACTAAAATGTTAGTGGAGTCTTAAAATCTGGATGCAGAACACAACTTTAAAAGTATGCTCTAGTCAATTCTGAGGCAGTACAAGAGATTGCTTCTAACAAACAGGAGCAGGTTCTGGAATGTAATAAAATCATGGCTTCTTTTATGTAAATAAAGCTGAAGTCTGTCCACAACTGTGTAATGAGTAACTAAAAAGAGTATCACATTTATTTTTCTATAATCTATAGCCAATCACTTTCACATCAAGTAAAATTATTTTCAAAAGCTCAGTTGGTTGAGTGTTGTCCTGTGCACTGAAAGATTGCTGGTTTGATTCAGGGCACATGCCTGGGTTAGGGTTCGATCCCTGGCTGGAGGCACATATGGAAGGAAGGCAGCCAAAGGACGTTTCTCACATTCACCTTCCACCCCCATCTCTCTAAAACATGTCCTCAGGTGAGGATTAAATATTAAAAAAAAAGCAAAGCTCAAGTTTTAAATGCAATTTGAAAACTAAGTCAAAAGATTTTACTGCTCTGATCCAAATTAAAAACAACGTTCCATTTAAAAATGTTAATGAAAACTGAAATACTTAGCAAACCACAATCAGCTAAGGACAGAATGAATAAATAATCAAATAAGGTGAAACTAATTCCAAAAAAACATTCCTCCTAAGTCAAATTCCAGCCAACGGACACTCACAGACATAGATGCAGCTAACACTCTTCCTTCAAACTATGTAGCTATCTGCAAAATGAAGTTCAGGAAAAGCTTCTCACAATGCAAAAGAAAACAAGAAACAAAATCAGGAAAGGGTTATTAGATTTTCTTTCAACAAATAGAAAAGATGAACCTACTCCCCACATTAATAACCAGTTTGTCTTTAGGAGTTTAGAAACCTTCTGCTCCATTCCCTCCCCGACCCCGAACTACAGAGAGGAACTGGGAGGGTAAAGACAGTGCACCAATAAAACCCCTCCTAATGCTAAGAAACAGTTCATTTCTTAATAAAAACAGAAACAGGACATTTTGACTTAAACTATAATTATGCTTTTTCAAAGATCAAAGACCCTTCTACTAATGTATAACCTCACCCTCCATTTCTTCTTATCCTTCAAATAAGATTCAAACAATTTCATCCTAATCTTGTCTCTATAAACCACATGCCATTGTATACCAAGCCTCTGTCAAGATTTCCTTTCTTTCTTTTTTTTAGATCTAGGTATCCTATTACTGGGCCATGTAAAAAGTCAATTAATGCAACATTACTATGAAACCTTCCAAAGCTGAACAAGGACTTCCAGGAATACGCCTCAGCACTGTTTATATTCTAAGAGTCTTCAAAGTTTTATACTCCACTTACAATATACAGTTAGCTGTAGGCTTTCAGATGGTAACCCTATGCTTACATAGGGTTGGTCAAAAAATGATTTTCAGCTTAGTACACGAAACACAGGATTTATTCTTGTATTATTTCTTAATTTTTGTATTATTCTTCTATAGGAACAACTGTAAGCCTACTTTTGCCTCACCCTGTATTTATTAGCTGCATTGAATATCGGATCCTGTGCCTTAAATTGTGGGCAAAATTAGGAAAACACCACTAATAGTCATATATTTATGGAACATTACCAGGAAATTACATTTAACCTTATATGTAACGATGCCTATTTAGTAAAAATAGAATAAAAAACATTTGCCGAGAAGCATCAGTACAAGTAGCAGCATATAACAAGCTTCAAGTTAGTAAGAGAAAAAGATTTAAAATTGTCTAAAACTGGTTAACTAAGGTAGATATTCTATTAAGAGCAAAGACACCTTAAAATTTTATATATAAAGCTTTATCTTTTATTTCTATTCATAGACACTGAACTGCTGTGAATACTGGATATTAAACGCAAAGCACCTCTATGCAGGAGGAGAACAGGGGAAGGAACGAGCCATCCAAGCATGAGACCTACAAAAGTCACCCCTCCATGTTATTAAGCGCGAATGCTGTATAAAATAAAAGATTAATGTCTGGGGTAAGCCTAAAATTCTACACACTAAATGTACTATGTCAACTCGAAATGAAAGCTAAAGATAGCTGTTCAAGGTCTCTCTTTCTGATCTTTGTTGTGTTATAAAATTATAAACATTACGGGGCAGAATTTACTAGTAAAAGAAAACTGCTTTTCTATATTTTACCAAAACAAAAACAACAAAAAAGGATACCAAACCCACTCTGCCCCCACGCAATAGAAATTGAAAAATAAATTAGTTGCATTTTAATTTAGCTAAACCTTACTCAGTGGTCATTTTTCAGAAATATCTTATGTGCTGTCAGTCCTTCTAGGTCAGAATCTCCCCTTCTTGTTAACATAGGAGAAAACATCAACACCCTTGGGAGTTTTCTTTCAGTAAGTCCTCTAAGAAAAACGCTTGCTATCGCTAATCAGAAAGCCTTTTTATAGCTCCAGGCATTCAATGTTCTTTGCGTTTGAGTTTATTTTCTTTTCCTCACATGGATAAGGTTGGGGCTGAGAATGCTGATGGAGATTTTTAAAAGCATGTGACCACCCCTAGTCGCCACCCTCTTTCTCTGTTTCATTTCTGTGGACATCAGTATCAAGTCTAGAGTAGCTTAAATTAAACTAGTTACGCTAATGTCCCTCTAACAGTCATTATTGATCTTACCCTTTATTGAAATTTCTTCATTGTGAAGGAAGAAATTCTCCTATGAATTTGTGGCTTAGTGGAGGAGCAGAAAAGAGTTCAGGAATGCTCCTAGTAAATTACATCTGCTATCTACAGTAATATCTATCTTGGAGTCGTGCTGAGCATGCAAAGAGGGTTGTACCATGGACACTAGAGGCACAGTGCAGGGCATTCTGCCATCCTCTTCATTAAAATCCTTCCAGTTGAAATAATAAAAACAAATGGCTGTCATTTTCAAACCAATGTAGGAAACATTTTATGACTGAACATAAACTTGCAAATGAAATTTCAAAAGAAAAAAAAAAAGAGATACATGCCCAATCCAAAATATTACCTTATTTATCATGAAAATTTGATGGCTTCCTCAACTTTTCTATCAAAAAATTCCCTAAATCTATTTGTTTAAAATAGTTTGTATTTATTGTTAAAATTATAGCGTAGCTACACCTAAGTTAGGTTTTCCCCTATGTAAGGAAAAGAGAAAGCTATTCTTAAATAGCAGTTCTCTCCAGCTTTAAGATATATGGCTCCTTAACTTCCCCGTAGTCCAGAATTCTCATGTAATTTTTAGAGTTGAATATAAATTATGGGCACTATGGCTAGAACTATTTCTTGAGTGCCGATTATATGTGAAATACTATATTAGACACATATCACTAATCCTTATGAGGTCAATATTATAAAGGCCAGAAATATGAGGTTCAGAAAGGGAAAGTAACACCACTAGCAGGTGGCAGAGCTTGAATTCCAATTAAGGCTAATTATAGTAGTCCCTCCTTATCCGAGGAGGGATGTGTTCCAAGACCCCCCAGTGAATGCCTGTAACTTGGATAACACTGGACCGAATAAATACTACGTTTTTTCCTGTACATACTTACCTACGATAAAGTTTAACTTTTAAGTTACAAAATTAAGTGAATGTGGTTTCTCTCAAAATATCTCACTGTACTTTCCTTACCCTTCTCCTGTGATTACCTAATAAAAAAAAAAGCCTTAGTAAGCCAAGAACTTTCAACTCCAGGGGTGGGGAATATCAGGTCCATTGGCCATATAAGGCCCTTGAAATCATTTGGTCTGGCCCTGCCAAGGCATAAAGGGTGAATTAATTAAATGTTTGATCAATATAGCAGGTTAATTTTAAGTTGATAATTTTGTATGACCTGTGAATGATGTTATAAATATCCAAATGGCCCTTGGCAAAAAAAAAAAAAGGTTCCCTAACCTGGGTCCTAATCATCTATTTCACCTAATGACTGAAGTAATCATAGGTCAGGAAAATAAAATAAAAAAAATCCAGTATTATTCATGAGATGTAAACTTACGTTTGGCTCACTGTACTAGATCCTTTGTTCATACATCATTGTTAGTAAGCATTCCCTGAATCAATATTCAGATTCCCTCTTGGTCTATATAACCACTAAATGAAATAATAATGACCCAGGATCTGTTGTATATATTACATCATCAAGATGCCCACCGGAGGTTTCTTAGACATAATGAGGGAATCTGAGTAAAATAGTTAAGTGATCTCAAATATATGAAAATTAATGAACAAATATACAATAAGAAGTTGAAGAAAATTTCAAGTATAAAGCACATTGCCTTTTGTAATCCAATGATACAGCTCATTTGCAAATTATGTCAATGTAGCCGAGACTGGTTTGGCTCAGTAAATAGAGCGTCGGCCTGCGGACTGAAAGGTCCCAGGTTCGATTCCGGTGGGGGGCATGTATCCTGGTTGCGGGTACATCTCCACTGTGGGGCGTGCAGGAGGCGGCTGATCGATGTCTCTCTCTCATCGATGTTTCTGACTTTCTATCTCTCTCCCTTCATCTCTAAAAAAATCAATAAATTTTTTAAAAAATTATGTCAATATATAATGTCATCTAAACTTACAATTCTAACTTCTAAAATAATATAAATATCCTAAGTAATAAGAGTAATATGCAACCTGACCTTACCTCCACTATACCCACCAGCCACGCCCACTAGCCATTCAGAGTGAGTATGCAAATTAACCCAACCAAGATGGATACAGCTAGAGAGGGAGCAGGAGAGAGGTTTGGGTTGCCCCTGGTGATGGAGAAAATCAAGCTTTCCACACACCCTGGCCAGAGGCAACAAAGTTTTTTTTGTTTTTGTTTTTTAATATATTTTATTCATTTTTTCCAGAGAGGAAGGGAGAGGGATAGAGTCAGAAACATCGATGAGAGAGAAACATCGATGAGAGAGAAACATCAATCAGCTGCCTCCTGCACGTCCCCCACTGGGGATGTGCTCGAAACTGAGGTACATGCCCTTGACCGGAATCGAACCCAGAACCCTTCAGTCCGAAGGCTGATGCTCTATCCACTGAGCCAAACTGGTTTTGGCAAGGCAACAAAGTTTCAATGGCTGTGCAAGCAGAAGGCTTGGCTCCGTTCCAAGCTACAAAGTTTAAATTGTAGAAGATAAATAAGTACCAGATACCAGGGCCTCCATTTGGGTTGCTGGGAGGCATGGCCAGTCTGCAAACCACCACAGGCCCCTCGCCCAGGCCACCCCACACCCCAAAGGAACAACTGTCTGATTCAGGACACCAGGCCTCTATCCTACCTAATAAGAGTAATATGCAGATTGACCATCACTCCAACACACATGATGACTGTCCCCATATAATCAAAAGATCCTGCTCCCATGTGGACACAAGATGGCCTGCAGGGGAGGGCAGTTGGCAGGGACCCAGCCTGCAAGGAAGGGCAGTTGGGGGTGATCAAGCCTGTAGGGGAGGGCAGTTACAAGTGACCAGGCCTGCAGGGGAGGGCAGTTAGGGCAAATAGGCTGGCAGGGGAACAGTTAGGCATCAATCAGGCTGGCAGGGGAATGGTAGTGGGTGATTAGACTGGCAGGCAGAAGCAGTTAGGGGCAATCAGGAAGTCAGGCAGTGAGCAGTTGGGAGCCAGCAGTCCCAGATTAGAGAGGGTGCCGGCTGGGCTGAGGGACACCCCACCCCTGTGCATGAATTTCATGCACTGGGTCTCTAGTTAACACTATAATTGCATATATGTCAGTTTAAGTCAAGGAATATCTAATGATTACATTCCAGGTATTTTTATACTGTATTGCATTCTGGTAAGTGTATTACTTATTCATATTTTCACCATATATGAATTGGTCCTGTTAGTTTCTAAAAGAGTATAAAATAGATTAAAATGATTGTCATCTTCAAAAGGTGAATAATTTTCTAAGAATTAAACACAAGAAAATTACTGAGGCCCAAAATATGAATAATTAATCATTGCTAACTTCCCCAAAACTTAATGATAATGCATGTATTTTGTATCAAAATAATGAGAAGAGAAATAAAAGTAATTTCCAGATCTGTGTTTCCCTTGAAATGTGTACCTAGATCCACCATCTTGAAGAAAAGAGCCCAAGATTGAGATCAGGAGCACACTCTAGAATACCAGCTTAACCTACCACTGTGAGGACTAGACAATTCACAAACATCTAGGGTTAAAGTTCAACAACTATACACACAGGGAGAAATACAATAAGTCTACTATTCCATTATTTTCCAATTACTCCAATTTTAGGTTTATGGTCCTAATTCCATCTTGAGTAAGCTTAAGGAAGATTTTTAGGGGCTGCTGGAAGATGTCTCACTACGAACTTAGCTCTCCTATGGAAGTGTCTCAGCAATTATTCTAATAATTCCATTTTGAAAATTACATCTCAAGAAGTTGCCATTTCAAAAACTTTTCTGAAACCTACTTACAAATCATTATACTGGTAGCCATAATATAATAACCTGAGACTTATTCAGCTCACATATTTCACACTTCTGCCTTTGTGAGTAAAGCACATGATCAAAAGCACATGATCAAAAGCAAGATGACATCTGGCCAGTCTTCTTCCAGAAAGAGCAAATTCTCATCCTTAGCCAAACCATTCTGCATCAAGGCCTATGTTCTATACCATACACAGGCTGTCCCCACAAAATGTATACGCATTTTTTTTCTTTGTTCAAAGCTTAGTCTGGATTTACCCATTTTTTTCAAATCAGTTAAACCTAAAAAGAACTGAAAACTAAGTGAGTTAATTTTTGGAGACACCCTATATAACTGCATCTACAAGAAAAACTCAGGCCGAGACTGGTTTGGCTCAGTGGATAGAGTGTTGGCCTACGGACTGAAAGGTCCCGGGTTCGATTCCGGTGGGGGTCATGTACCCTGCTTGCAGGCACATCTCCAGTGTGGGGTGTGCAGGAGGTGGCTGATCGATGTCTCTCTCTCTCATTGATGTTTCTGATTTTCTATCCCTCTCCCTTCCTCTCTGTGAAAAATCAATAAAATATATTTTTTAAAAAAGAGAAAAACTCAGTATCACAGAATTTTATTAAGTTGTAGAGAAGAGAGATGTATCAATTCTTCCTGAAAATTAACTTAATCCACAACATTAAAAATAAAGTTACGGTCTAAGTGAATGAACAGAGCAAACTCTACTTCCAGTGTCACACAGATTCTGTGTGGTTGGTTTGGTCTGGCTGATTACTCTAAAGAGTATTATTAGCAGGCTCAGATGGGAAGGCAAGAGAAATATTCATGGACACACTATAAGAAACAGCAATAAACTGTAATAAATATTTTGAATGGTTGTTATGAAAAAAATTAAAAAAGCTTTAGTTCATTAAAATATATTATTTTATATGTTATTGCTTCTTAACTAAACAATGGAGAAGAATGTGATTTATAAAAATGGGTTTTCAACTTTACAATATAATTTTATAACCTCTATTAAAATTTCAAGTAACATCAGAATAGTTATTAAACAGTGATATTTAATAAAAAGAAAGGTAGATTATTAAAAAGCTGAGAAAAACTTGAATTACTTGCCAAGAGTCTCTTAATTGGTAAAAGACTAATTAATGTATTCTTTGCAAAATTTCCACAATTTTTAAAAGTTTTCCAATTTAGAAAGCTGAGGAAAACATATCACTGTTGCTATTCCACAAATATAAAGCAAAAATATATATATTTTAATTGTACTTAATAAAAATAACTACCAATAGATATTAATCAGTGACTCTTCCAATCACTCAAGTTAAAAACTATTAACTAGTATTCCATTATGTTTGGAGCGATTAGAAGGAATTATGTAGACTGATATTATAGGCCAGAGATCAGTAAACTTTTTCTATAACCATCTAGATAGTAAATATTTTAGTCTTTACAGTCTATTCAGTCTCTGTCACAACTGTACAACTGCCGTTGTGGCATGAAACCTGCCACAGACACTGGGTAATGAATGAGTATGGCTGTGTGCCAATGAACTTCACTATACCAACAGCCAGCCAGCCAGTTTGCCAATCCCTTCTATTGATGAACAGGCACAGCATAAAGAGGGCTGAATGCAGTTCAGCCAACTAATGAACTGACCAGTAACTATCAATGTCTGCCAAAGAAGTCAAACCAACTTTAGCCTGTTATTGTAAGAAATTAATTTAAATGTTAATGTAAAGGGAAATTAACCAAACTGAAATGAGAAAAATAAAACAAAGCAGCATTATACTGACCAAAACAAATTAGCTTACAGTGCTTGGGGAGAAACTCCAGAAAAGAAAATAAAGGACATTACCACAGTAACCTATCTTACTACGTAGTTTGGCAGGAGAGAACGTAAACCCAATCAAAACAGTCAGTAATGGGAGACTGAAAAGTAATGGGGTTTGGACAAGACTCCCTGAGGCACTCTAGCATTAGTATGATGGTTTCAAATAGCTGTTGGTAAAAGTGGCTTCAAACTCCTGAAATATCTGTCACCACTGCTACTCACCCATATGAAATACTGGATATATCCCAGTTCCACATTGTATGCAACAGGAAACTGCTGACTTCTAATCCATTCACTTGCTCCGTAACACTAAAAAATCCCCCAAGGCCAAAACCTTATTCCAAAAAACTATGAAGTCACAATAAATGAACACATTTCTTTTGGAACAAAAAGTATTTCTAGAGCTTTACAATTCCCTGTATCTAGGCTCTACTCAATCAAAATACTTTGCTACTATTGCAATATATATTTTTATTGTCTACAATCTAATGTTTCTTAAAATTGAAGTCACGCTGTAACATACCATAGAATAACATTTCTAAGCTACAATTAATAGTTATCATATTAAAATACACGAAGGCTAAACTTTTCTATCAATTTTACAGATAAGACAAAAGAGTGGAGGAGGTTACAAATTTTTAATAAGAGCATTATATTATGGGAATAATGATCTAGGTGTTTTACTAAAAGTGAAGTGGATTACAGTAAATGAAATTTTAAAATGTCCTTTCCATTTTACAGATAACACAAAATGACTTTTTTCATGTCTCTAGTGATAAGGATAGATTTGCCACACATATTTAAATGGTGCCTTCACACTCCCCTCTCTCCCACCCTGCTCATGAATTAATAATTCAGTGACATTAATACAAGAAGATAAATGATAAAAAGGGTAAAGCACATGGGCCAACCATAAACACATCCTTCTTTCAGCACAGTTAATACTTCTTTGCCAATTATAGCTCAAACTTTTTAACAGTTTCCAATAGCATTTTTACAATCTAAGTAGCAGCTTATGCACACACGATTTCACACAATTCAGGCTTAATAAATCTCCTGCTGGTACCAAACAATCATTCTAAAGGATTGAAGTGCAACATCTGTTAACATTAATAATATTTTATAGTCATATGTATCAAAGAAGCCTCTACTCTACTATTAGTCTCCTAAAAAACCTTTTAGACCAATATACTTAAGTATGAATTAAATATATATATGTACACACACACACAGATAGATATGTATATGTATCATTCAATTGGTGACTTACAATAACAAAGAAATACATTTAAGTGAGAAATGTTAAAAAATAAAATCACATCCACCATAAAGTAACAGATTTTCTTTGAACCACACTTATTAAATGTGTACCAGTGTACGTGAAGATATACACATACATAAATGAAATTAGCTCAGTCTCCAATACTTGTTAAAACCAAAAATCTTCTGGAGCGTTATTTATTGTAAGTATGGGTAAAATACAATTCTGTTAATTTGAAAGTACTTCATTTTTAAGTGGTCTAAATTCACTCCCTGTTTCTATTGACTCTTTCTCGGAAATGTCTTAATCCCCTCTCATTCCTTTCATTCCCTCTGCCCTAACCTCTCTCTAAACTTCTGCAAAAATCTCATGGCTGATTTCTCCCCCTCCATCCAGCCTGCCAACCTCCATTAGACTAATCTTTCTAATTTCACTCTAAACCATAAAAATGTGTAAAACTGGAACCAATCCTAGAGATCACTTTATATGCAAGACAAAGAAAACACTTGGGGTTGTAAGTTGAAAAGGGCAGCTCTCTGAACTGCTGATTTTAAAATTTTCCCATAAGTACATATATTATGATCTCACTATAATTATCGAAGCCAATGCAGTGCCTCTATTTTAAGAATAGGGAAATTACAACAGGGTGGGAAGGAGCTGGAGGGGCAGTGGTCAATGGAAAAAAAAAATTTAAATGTGGCAAAAAGTAAAATTGAGAAAGGAATCCAAATAGATCCAACTTCAAAAGTATGTAATGCCACCCTCTGCTTCTGTCCAACTTATTTGCTTGGTAATTCTGAATATGCCTTTCAAATTAACTTTTAATCCAGGTTGTTTTTTAAGCATATGGAAAGCATTTCCCTCTTTTCCACCTATCAAGAGCCTTGATAGGCTTAAAAACCACCAATGCCATAAAGAGGCCAACATGACCACTGCAAGCAAGGCTGGGGGGGGGGGGGGAAACCCTGGGTAAATTCCTATGGTCATTACCTGTGTCATTTGTGTGATGGTTGTTATCGGGGTATCTTATGACTCCTCCTCTTCAACTAAGCTTTTAAAACTATTTTTAATGTCTGTCAAAGTTTTCAATATTTATCTTTTGACACCAAACAAAAATTTCCAGATACATACTTTGTTCAAGGCACTGAGACAGGTATGATAAGCCACACAAGGATGCAGAAGGTAAGGAAATGAGCCAAGGGCACAAATAACTTTACAAATTAATGTTTTTAACAGAGTACATGCTCCATAAGGACCGTGACTTTTGCTCTTCACTTCAATCTTGATTCTGATTAATAGTGTAACATCCTGAAGATTAATAAATATATAACACATCAACCAGACTGCTGGAGATTATAACTTTTAATAGATTTTTTTTAAGGTAGCATCCAAGTTTGAGAATGACCATCTTTTATTTCCTGTTCTTCCTCTTTAAGTTACTTCGATTTGGGGACCATAAGAGGCTTCCCTTCACCTCTGTACCTTTCTTGCTGCTGCTTCTGCCTGAAATCCCCTCTGCCACTTTTTCCTTGACTCATCACTCAACTAACTCTCCGCTTCCCTAAATATCCCACCACACCCGCTGCCATTACCCCAAAGTACAATGTGCCCACCACTATCAAATAGTATTGGAAGTGTCATTTTCAAATTAATGTTCGATAACTGAAAACAGAACCCATGGCTTTGACATCTGTCAGTGTCAGGCACCATCGCATGCCTGGCAAATAACCTAAGAAATGTTTTTAACAAACAGGAATAATGGGAAGGATAAAGAAAAGTGACAGAATTCAGAAACTGAAGTGTAAAACGGAACCATCATTCTTTTTGAAACTGGAACAAACTTAAGATATCTCCTAAAAGAGGACTAGCACAGATTTTGTTTCCTTATCTGGGACTATTTTTTAACCACGTGTTTGGTTAACTATTGAGGAATGCCCATTTAAAACAAGATAAAATTGACTATTTTTCAGAAAGTTTATCAGTTTGGCATAAGATACGTTATCATTTTATTGCTTATAGAAATCAAATAAATCACCCTCAAGAGAGTTTCAAAAACCACTGAGCCTCCTCATTGTAAGAGTGAGGAAGTGAAAGGGTCCTACCAAATAAATGAATTTGCTTCCAAACACCTGAAAATGTAATGCTGTCTGCAAAACAATTTGTAATTGAAAATAACTTAAAATGTTTTAAAGTATTACAAAATGTGAAATTATACAAAACTATAAACATTATAAATTTGCTTTTAAATAAAAACAGGATTTAGAAAATTGATTAAAAAGAAACTGACATTTACTTTCAAAGTACAATAAAAATTCAAGAAAAATTTTATTGAACTTAGTAGGGCAATAATGCTATATAGTTGTCAGGTGTACAATTAATTCTATGTAATACATCATCTGTATATTGTATTGAGTGTTCACCACCTATAGCAAAAATTTCTGCCAGGTAGGTTTCCACACCCACACATCTTCCTAGCAATATTCTGAATTTGTGAAAATACTATTTCCGATAGTTTAATTCCTCCTAAAAGTGAAAATTTTAAAATAGAGAGCAACATATGGATACAATAGATTTTTATCACAATTCAGAACAAAGATTACAAAAATTAAAAAATCCTCACTTCTTTTCTTCTCCAAAATTAGGGGACTGACATTAGCACTCCAGTGCTAATCTTGGGCTTAGGTCTCACAGGACACTAGTTTGGTTTTTGGGGGTTTTGTTTTGTTTTGTTTTTTTTAGCATTTATGACTTACTGAGGCTGTTGGAAAACATGGCTACTTCTAAATCCTAACTCCACCTTTCCTCAGGCCAGCATTTGCAATTTAATCAACTTTGATACACAAATTAAAGAACGACTAAGCAGCTTGTTTGCAAAAAGATATATGAATATTAAGTATGAAATCTAACAGGTTTTAATAATTAGACCCTGTAAATGGTATGATATATATGTCTCTGCTAATTTAGAAATACACACTTTTCACATAACACCTGTCAAACTAAATGCAAGAAAATGTTCTGGCATTTCACTAAATTAAAATCTTGAAAACCTAAAGCTAGAATGTACAGATTTATATTTTATTAATACTTTAAATCAAGCCATAGTTACTGTTCGGTTTCATACAATGCAATTTATAGCAGTCCTCCGCTCTGAATGCAAGAACACAATGAGATTTTAATCACATTTCTGTATGTTGCCAAAAGACATTTTGGAAGGCAAATAACCACCCTCACCTCCCAAAGACAACTATCACTTTTCAAATAAGAGTTAAAGATAATCCACGTGCGATATCTAATTACCACTGAAGAATGGCTCCTTGCATATCAGAAAAGGTCTCGGATTTTGTGCCACCTTTGCTAAAAGTTTATATGAGATATTAAATTTGCTAAGTGACTAAATGGTGACACCATGTATTTGTTAAAATCTTTTGTGTCGAAACTCTTTTTTACACATTTTCTTATGAATATTAAAAATTTTAATTGGTGTTTTTTAAATTGTTGACATTATTACAAATATCCATTTTTCTCCACTTTCCCCACCTCCATACCAGCCCTTGGCCTTCATCACACTCTTGTCTGTATTCATGGGCTATGCATATATGTTCTCTGGCTAATGTCTTCACCTTCTTTTATCAAGCACTTCCACCTCCCTTCTCCTCTGACAGCCATCAGTCTGTTCCATGTATCCATGCCTCCGGGTCTATGTTGTCAGTCAGTTTATTTTGCTCATTAGATTCCATATATTAGTGAAATCATATGATATGTATCTTAAACATTTCTATTTTATTTGTATGGTTTCCTTAACCAACTAAATAAAGTAAAATCCACAGTATGGTATCAATAACCACATTTAGATGCCCTCCTTTTATTTCATGGTGATTACCTTATGCTAATTTATGCCTGCACATACATGACTGAGCCACCAGGAGAAAAAAGTAGTCGGCCTTCATACCAGGGCATGTGCTGACAGTATCTTCAACTACTTCCTTTTAAAGCTGGTAATACATGGGAGGAGAATCCTAATTTGGGGGATGATTTGGGAACAAGGATATGGAGTTGTGATTGTGGGTGAGGGAGAAGAAGTAAAGTAGAAAAAGAAATCCTACTTGCATGCTTCCCTTATGGCAATTCAATCAGGCATCATATTATAAAAGGAAAATGATCCCTTTTACTTAATCACATAGTATAAGTGGAAGCAGAAAGTACTGACAGTTTCTGGTCCACGGGTACACATCAACACTTCCTGTTTTCAATATCAGAGCATCCATTCTGACAAAGGCCAGATACTTCAATCACTGCTTTACCACCTAAAGGAGATAGCAACAATACTAGAAAACCATGTAATAAAAAAGTAAAAAGAAAAATAAAAGAAAAACCCTTAGCATAATTGAGAACAGGAGAAAGAATCTCCAGACAAAAATTAGAGAAAAAATGAAACTGTCTAAATTGAAAATGGATGCCAAATGAGATGTTCTGCTTAAATATATAAAACAATGTGCACCAAATTTAATCCACATCAATGATAATAATAAGCATTTACTGAGAAATTTCTATTAAGCTCTATTAAGCAATATACCTACATCATACAAATTTTCTCTATTATTATGGAAGCAAGAATACTTTTGGACTAGCACAGAAATACCAGTACTAACTCTTTTATTTATTACTTTTATCATTCCTGCATCTACAAGAGGAATTTGAAATTGGGTGGATTCTAGCAAAAGTTATTGTAATCTTTATTATCAGCAATAACTGTTTACTCAAAATATATTGAGAGCCTACTCTGAGTTAATCAGCGATGATAGGTGCTGATAGGGGCTTTTAGTTGTTCTTCAGCCTTGTCACCCATAATTAACTAGATTCAAAGGTTCAGCTGTAATACCCAAAAGTTATTGCTGAGTCTGAAGAACGGAAAAGCTATTGAGAAAGTGATTTCATTATTCTGATAATGAACAATATGTAGCTGGAAAATTTCCTATGTACCAACAGAATAAATATATAAATTCATGATAACAAGAGAGAAAGCCACCATAAATTGCAATATTTTTTTTTAGTCTTTGATGGCACAGAAACTCCTAAGCTTTCTGAAAAGAGACAGGCTAGTCTCTAAGGAAACCTAAGAATATCAAATTAGTTGGTTCAAGAGCTGCTGAGAATGTTACTAAAATGACCCTGAATAAGTAATAGGTCTAATTGTAATAAAGGTAGTCTTTCACAAAAATAAAGATTTCTCTCTACCCAGATTATAGTAACTGACATTTATAGTCTTGCTTATCTTATAGAGAATTCAGATAAAATACAAATAAACAAACCAAAAACCTAAGTCTTATCATCTTAAATACACATCATTAATTTTTCTTCAGTTGAAAAAACCATTTTAACATACGCAGAATATTTTTTAAAGTATCTATAAAAAACCTTTATAGATACTTTAAAAATATTTTAAAAAATATTCTGCATATGTTAAAATGGTCAGTTTTTTCTAGTGAAAAAAATTATGATGTGCATTTAAGATGATAACAAATACCACATTACAAAGCAATTTTGGGTGCAGCTAGTCTTCTTTTGGTGTGATGCATGCACCGCAAAGTATTGTCAGAAAAACTGGCTCATTCCCTCCTCCTCTCTTGCTATCAAACAGGTTAAGAGCAGAAATAAATAAATGATTTTTCTGAAACCTAGACTTTCATTCCTAACTCTTCTCCAGCCCTCATTTAATCAATTACTAAATTCTATCCCATCACTGTAATAAAACTTTCCCACCTGTTTACTGCTATAGCCTTTCACCTAGATCAGTGGCCGGCAAACTGCGGTTCATGAGCCACACGTGGTTCTTTGTCCCCTTGAGTGTGGCTCTTCCACAAAATACCACGGCCTAGGCAAGTCTATTTTTGAAGAAATGTGTTAGAAAAAGTTTAAGTTTAAAAAATTTGGCTCTCAAAAGAAATTTCAATCGTTGTACTGTTGATATTTGGCTCTGTTTACGAATGAGTTTGCCGACCGACCACTGACCTAGACAGTCATCCAGGCCTCTTAACTAGGTTTCTATTCCCCCCAGAATTTCCCCACTCTAGTTCATTGGCTACACCACCTTAAGCATTAGCAATTAAATATAACACTTTCTCAATAAACACCTTTTATGGCCTACAGATTAAAATATAATCTTAGGAGATTAGGCTCTTTACTAGCATGCCCCAAACTAATGTCCGAGTTTCTTCCACATCCTGTGCAATTCCTACCTCCCATACATTTTTTAAGGCACCTTTTTTTTTGCCTGTGTTTTCCAGTGTCTTTACCTTTGTCCTGTCTTCTTCCTCAAAAATCCATTATCTGACAAAATTCTCCTCTGCTTTCATGTCTACACAAATGGGGTCTCTTTTATCCATATTACTCATTCATTCCACCGACCCATTATTTCCACAGCCCTTCCTCCACAGTTCATGGTATATTATTATAGTCCCCCTTATACTAAAATTATTTGTGGAAATGTCTATTCCCTCATGAATTATAAATACTTAGAAAGCAGAGTCTCTAGACGGTCCATTTGTCCAGGCAGGGCCTTAATAAATGGCTGTTGATCTAAATGACTAGAATGAAAGCCAAGAGTTATGAACAACTAGAGGACCTGTGCTTATAGATAAAACTGTTCTAGCAAAGATTAAGACACAATTAATATTTACAAATACAGACTTTGGAACCAATCAAGCAAGTGCATACTTTTTTGGTCTGGTAATTTTGGGCAAACTTAGTGCTGAAAGTTCTGTCATTTTTTAAAAACCACCTGTGCTACCATAATAACCTCTTGTGGCATTGTAGGAAACCAAAAAGTAATAGCATGAAAGTAAAACTCAAAGTATATAAATACGATGGATTAGTAAAGTGCATCCAAGCCCTCACCTGTCACTTAGACATATGTGACATGGTTGGGAATGGCTGCTCTGAACTACAGAAGCATAATGCACTTTAAGAGAACATACCCACATATGAAATACCAGATTTTTCAAAGGATAATTTGGGTATGACTTTTAATTTAATTGGACTCTCAAAAAATTTTTTTACATAGTGGAAGTTCTCTGGTACTGTGCACCTTAATATAGTTTAATTTATTCAAACTGGGAATGAGATGCAGGATAATGGCAAAACCTGAATTGCTCTGGCTTGGTTGTAACTTTTAGCCTTAAGAAAACTATAAGTTGTCCAACATAGAAAGGTGACAAGGCTGCCAAAGATTAATATTTAATTCATTCAAATACATCTTTTTGGTCTAAGTTGTACCTTATAAATCCCCAATAAAAGAAAGTTGGCTTAAGACGTTTCAGCTAGATTAATACAAACTTGAATATAAGTTAAATACAAAGATGGGAACCTCTGCCTTTCAGCTACACAACCAAATACACCACTAGTTGTTTGTACTAAAGATAGGGAGCTTCTAATTTCCATTGAATTGTTTGTTAAAATATTTTTCAATGTATCCATAAATCTTAGGACAAAACAAGTGGATCCAAGTTCTATCTTTAAAGCTTTTTCTATACCAACATGATAGGTAATTTAAAAGTATTCTAATCTGGATATTAAACCCTTAAATTTATCATTTTCTGATTGCATATTAAAATGATGAAATATTAAAGCTTTAAGAAGAAATTAATGTTCAAATAGATTAAGCAGAGCTTTAAAAATTCATAGTATAGTTTTGATATTTTCCAAAAATTAATCTGTATAAGCAATGTTAATAAAAAATTTAACTAGCCAAGTTTATATACTATTTCCTGGAATCCTTCCTAATAGTTTCAATTTGACTCTCCAACAGCTTCAATTAATTATTCTATGTATTAATACATTTTATATTTCCCCATCTATAAGCCAATCCCTATTCATGGTTACGTATACTTTGTACTTTTTAAAACTATCTTTTATATTAGCAATAAAGAGAAATTAATGTCAACAAGTTAAAAAGTTTAAGTTTTAGATTCTAACAGAAAAGGACATAAGGAAAGAAAATTAATAGATTCTTAAGTCTTATATATAATATAATATTTATAAGTTTAGGTAACAGGACTTAATTTTTAACTAGAAAACTAAAATCAAGATAATGAATCCTGGCCAAGAACTAACACATATATTTGCCTTACCATATTTTAGTTGAAACGAATCTAAATCAAGTAGGATGATAGGTCAAGCACAGGCATAAATTGTGTTATGTAGTTGCCCATGTAAATTATTTTTATAAACAAACTAGCTTTTTCTCCTAAAAATCATTTTATTTATAACACAAATCTAATTATATAGGCTAGCAGTATATATACATTCCTCAATCTGTCATTTGAGATGTTTCAATGAAATACTCCTATATTTTACTGGAGAAAAAAAGTACATGAAATAAAGTTTTTGGTTTTCAATTTGAATAAGAGTATGCAAGTATAAAAAGATCACTCACATTATAATGAATAATTATCTTCTATAAGAGTTGAATAATGCCAAACAGGAAGGTATGGCAAATACCCCTTTTTAAATATGCAGGGATAATAATATATATTAGGTCATATAGAAACACTCTGAACACCACCACCATTTAACTGCACATTCAATGAAAAAAAGAACAAAAACCTATACATTAATACTAATCCTTAAATTTACATCTTGGCTCTTTTTAGGAAGTCAAACAGCAGCTTATTTGGTAAGTAAAATAAAAAATGTGACTTAAATTTTTTAAAAAAGATAAAATAAGGCCTCAGACAGCAATTCAGAAATGAGTAATATCCAATTATTAAAACAGCTAAAAACATTCTATCAGAAGAAATATCAAATATATTAAAACTTACAAGCTACTGAAAAGGTGCTAAGAACCTCAAAAAAATCTGATATTATCAATTTTATAAATACATGAGTTGGTGATGGCATTCTTTATAAACAGATAAAATCAATGTAAATAAAGTAAGCTAACAAATTAAAACTATATTTTAGTTTATTTTCAATTCAAAGTTAACATTGTGATTTAATTGTAACCTTGTGAATTTGATCCTCTTGGTTTTCACAGAATTAGCAGGCAAAATAGAGAAATGAGCTATTAGTGTGTTAATCTACAGGGTTTTCAATATCTTTAAAATACTTAAGCAATAGTTATATTACAGGCTATTCAATTTAGTATTGTTTTAATGAGCTCTAATTCTTATTCTCCAATTTTTTAAGGAATACTCTTAAACTATTGATTCTAAATGTTTCTGAAAAGTGTAATTAGAAAATGTGAATTCTAAGGTACGATTTGTTCCTGGATTTTTTACTCACACAATATGATTAATAAACTAATAATTGTTTTAAAAGATGTAATCTCTTTTAATGAAGCCAATTATAGTTTCCCGAGCTGAAATGTCGGGAGAATTTATGGACTTCTTAACATTTTAGTAACAAAATATAAGGAAATTAGTGAAAAATAAAAAATACGTGCAGGTGTGAAAGACAAATAACTGATTAAAATAGACAAAATTATGTTTAATCAGCAAGTTCAATATAGTTCTGTCACTATAACTTTATAAAATATTTTATAAGCATGATCAATCCCAAATTCTTACAAAGAATACAAAGACAGAAAAGTGCTTTTAGAATATATTCTTAAATGCCTTAATTTGGTACAGCTCTTATCTGAATCCCAAATGGCAAAGAGCTAAAACATAAATTTTCTTGAAGTATAATTCAAATAATTTCAAATGTCCAGGTATTAATATTTACATTTGCCAATAACTATTGCATGCCAGTAGTTACTACTAAGAGATAGAGCATTTGTTATGATGCTCTGACAAGTAGTAGTAAAAGTAGCAGTAAAAAACTAACTTGAAACTATGCTAACTTTTGATTTAGGGGCTCTGATACAAGTAATAACAACTACCACTCTACTTTGACTTATATTTTTGGTCAAAATAAAAATGCTTTTTGCCGGGCATTTTTAGTGTCAACCTATGAACCAGAAGGCCATGGTAACTCCTGATCAGGGCACATGCCCAGGTTTCTGGTTCAATCCCAAATGTGGGTCGTGCAGGAGGCAGCTGATCAGTGATTCTGATCATTGATGTTTCTGTCTCTCTCTGCCTCTCGTTTCTTCTCTGAAATCAATAAAATATACTTTAAAAAATGAGTTTTAAATCAATAATTTGATTTAACGAGCAAATTCTTAAAAAACATTACAAAAATAATTTGTTTTTCCTTCTTAAATAGTAATAAAAAAGCAGTGTTATTTAATCATATTTATATTAAAATATGGAAACCATGCAAATATAAGGTTACATTATCCATACATATAAAGCTGCAGAATTTTGAGTTTTAATTTCAGATATTTCTTGAGTTATGATAATAGCTTTTATATAAGGTAATACAGTTCTACCTAAATTATAGAGAAAATTTGTGATAGCTTATAATTTATTCTTTTTTAAAACGAATAGAAATTTGTTCATTCTTCAATGCAGCTTGGAATTAAATGTACCACCAGCATATGCATGCCATAATATCATACTAAAATGTACATAAAAAAGGAGTCTTTTTAAACCTGTTAGGTTTTAGTTTAAAGATGTCAAACAGCATAAAGGAATGTCTTTGAAAGAAATAAAGAGAGGAAAAAAAAAAACTCCTCTAATATTATTTATCTATTTTTAAAATTAACATTAAGTTTTTAAATCCTGGTATTTTTTAAATGTTTTTTAGTTACATGTTTTGTTAACTTTTATTTAAAATGTGAACATGTTAAAATATTTGACGTGTGATTCAAAAAGTATGAAATATATAATCTTTTTAATAGGAAATTCATTTTTATAAAATTTATATTAAAATATTATTTCAAATTTATATTCCTAACACATCTCTCACTTATCTAGAGAAATCTTATCCATATTATATCCTACCCATAATATAGCATTTTTTATAATCTTCTCAAATTAATGCAGGAACAATGAATGCATATGTATTTACTCTTAACATCTACACAGGTGATCAGATATATCATAATTCATTCTTTTTTAATTCAAGAATATGCAATAAAATTTTTTTTGATAACTTATAAAGAATGTCAGGATTATTTTAAACTAAAAGCAATTGCAATAACTTCCTTGTTATAAATACCCCCAAATTAATAACAATACTTTAACAATAATTTAATTAACTTTTCAGTAACACATTTTCTTTGCAATGAATTCAGATCTCACTATTTACCAACCATTCAGCTGTCTACCTTTAAATGTAAGAGAGAACAAGAACTTACCCTCGCTGTGCCTTTCCAATAACCTCACAGAAGTTATGCACTATGTGACAGTTACCTCCTCAAGTAATGATTTCCCTGGAATGAGTTCTCTAACTATGTGACAGTTACTGTTCCTCAAGTCACAATTTTTCTGGAATGAATTCTCTAGTAACCCTTACCTCTCTGTTAAAGGAGGTGTGGTACTTGAGGAAAAAGGGTAATGAACAGTAATGCTGGATTCCACTTTCTGGTGCCTTTTACATGTAGCACCAATGATAAAAATTTCTTATCATATTAAGGCAATGAAGTAAAGTTGGCAGTACAGGTGTCTATCACTTCTATGGAAAAGGAGCATTTATATACTTTTGTGAAACTTGCCATCATAATCCTATTGAATTTGTAATTGCTGTTGCAAACATTCTTATGCTGATATGGAAATGCTCTGCATATAAATGTCGCATTGACTGTTAATATATGACCCTGTTGAGAGGGTAATACTTATATAGAACCCATGCCAGTACCATAAATCTCTTTATCACACAAGTTTCCTTATTTAGGGGTCATTCTGTGCAACAATATCAATCTAACTTTCACATTAGCATAGATTAGCGAATAAAACAGTTAAGTCCACAAGGTAAGTTCCATTAAGAAACAAATCCTCTTAAAATACAAAACAAATGGTTTTATCTGTCATATCATTCCTTGGTAAGCTAAGAGAAAAATGAACTACCACATCTATTTTCATGGATGCATAGATGGAAAACTTTTTCTTTTCTTTTTTCACCCCAACAAGCAACTTCTGAAATAACATTACTATACCAAAATGTGAAAACAAAAATAGATTTTTATTAGAATTTAATATAATAGTCTATCCTTAAGTTTCCTAGCACAAATAAGTATATGCATGTAAAGTGAAAACATTTGCTCACTAAAAAGATCCAAATGTTCCTAAAAGCTTTTATCACCCTGATTATCTTTTTTTTTCCATTTTTTTATTAATGTATTACATGTGTACATATCTTCCCATTGTATGATTATCAAAATACTTAGGGCAAAATTTTCAAGTTTTTCTATGCATTTAAAAATAGAATTCAGTTATTATAAGTAGTATCTTGCTTGCATTAATTTTTTCCAAGTTCATCAGCAGTTTTCTGAACCATTTAATATTAGTTTCCCTATTTAAGTGTCACTGTAATGATTAGTCCATTATTAGTAAAAAAAAAAAAAAAACATTAATCCAAAGTGATCATTTTTATTTTTAGAAAAGAATATATGCAAGTCACATATTTTGACCTATTAATTAAATGTAGAGGAATATAATTTACTACTTACTGTTTAGTGATCATTTGGTAGTACTTTTCATAATCTGGAAAATTATCTTTAAAATTTGGATCTGTCTTATCACAATGATTAGATATTTAAACATGACATGTTTCTGCAACCATCCTCCTAAAGCTTCAGTTAATCATTAAAAAAAAAGGCAGAATCTCAAATTGAAGCTGATTATCTTTTACCTTTCAAGCTCTTTTTACTAATTAAGAAAAAAAGTAAAAAACACATCTATTAACCTGTGAATACAGGACATTATAAGTACATGGCATTTAGTGTGCTGGACTTCAATATAATCCCAAAATGCTTGACTTTATTTACAATAATTTTTCTCAAACAAAAATAAGAAGTATGTTAATAAAACATAATATCCAAATGAGATATTACCAATTTATACTACCTTGATTATTTTATGTCATATACAAGCTCCCTCTGCAGGTAATAACAAGGGTTGGCAAAATATTCCAAACATGTAGGCAGTTCTCTGCATAAAGTTGCAGCTCATGTTGTACAAAAATACTCTTACCTAGCATTGTTACCGCCTCCTTACCAATTATCTGATTAAAATACCTGCTGTTGAAAATCTGTGGTTCAACATGATTATTCTTGTCCTTCATCTTGGTTAAGAATGCAGCTTGAGCAGGCAGAATACACAAACTTTTCAGTCACCCCAAGAGCTACTCTCACTAGGTGTATTTCAAGGAAAAGAAAACATTGCCTGGCTTACAACAGCAGCAGTCTAAAATGACAGGCCACCCAAAACTGTGCTGCCCAACTTCTTTATCTGATGCATCATCGGACTGCAACGTGTGAATAAACAGAGGTGGCATTTTAGGATTAATTTACAGTGAGAGATAAAAGATCAATTTTAAATGAATGCCTTAACAACTACAGTTTCTATAATCCTAGAACTTATAGCTAGAGAGCATTTACTTCTGAAAAATAAATTATTTTCATTAATTCAATACAAAAAAGAAAAAGAAAAACTGATTCAGTTTGCAAAATGTCCTTTGGTCCACTATAATATTTTTCCGAGTCTGTTTTCAAACTCTCTTCTCTCTATGCCCTTCCCCAGGTATACAGATACACGATGCATCTCTGCCAGGGATAGGGGGAGGGGGATGGGAGAGGAGGGGGACATTGTTAAGAATGGTTTTAAGGTTTAGGGCCAAAGTGTAACCAAAAAATTGTTGCTGAACGATGTTTGATGCTACTCTTAAGATTTCCCTCTTGCAGAAATTTAAGGCAAATTCAGTTTGACCTACCTTTAAATAAACTGAATTGACAGACAAAAAGGGATTTAAAAAAAAAAACAACACAACACAATATCCTCATTAACCAAGTAAAAATTATATGCTAATTGTCATGCTAAAACATACAGAAATACCATACAGAGATATCAGTTATGTTTTTTCCACCTTAAAGAAAACAAAGTTAAGAAAAAAGGCAACTTAATAACAGCTAGCATTGTTCTTAGTGAGTTTTTTTGCTTAAGGGAGAAATTTTGTTTCACTTATATTTTTAAATAATGAGGCCCTAGACCTAGTTTAAAACCAATAACAATATGAAAAGTGACTCCCATCAAGGGTATGAGTACTACACACAGCATTTGCAGCAGAAAAAAGAAGGGGGTAGGGTGGCAATGTTCCTGTTATTTGTCTATACAGCTCTACAAAGAGGAAGCACACCTAAAACTCACACACTATCTTTCTCATGACAAACAGAACTTTGAAAAAGACAAAAATGGCTAAATGTCCTTAGTAAAAGTGAAAATGACTAGAACATCACAGTGTTAGTATAATTCTTATTTGTTGATGCATCTGAAGCAAATTAAGGTGTTTTAGTAATAGGTCCATCTTTTAAAAAATGGAAAAAAAAGACATACACTAGGCTTTTGTCAAATTATATGAAAATATGTACAATCACTGGTCTACAAATATAACGTTATATCACCACCAAAGTTATTGTTTCCCCAACTATCTTGGATGTTAACTACAGGAAAGCAGAAATATTAAGAATAAAACACACCATGAGCATATTGAGATTAAAAACACAAACGAGTGAATAAAATACTATATAAAAAATGTGTTCTATTCTAATCAATAACCACAGTAATAAGTAGGAAAATGGTAAGCATTTAATTAAGAGGAAAGAAATTTCCGAGTGGACGGTTCCAGTGAAAGAAAGAACTAATTCCAAATGGAAATACTTTGCTTCAAAGTAAAGACATGGAAACTCATTTCTACATGATTTTTTAATATATATTGGAGTCAAGAGGTGATTAAATAAATATAATCTACATAAAACAAACAGATCAACTAAAGATACCTAAAATCTTGTAATTATTCATCCATTATATGGCTTACTGATGCCACAGTATTAAATTTTCAGGATAAATGATTAAAATTAGAACTCATTATAAACAAAACACCGTCGAGAGAATTCTCTTTTGCTGTCTCTATTGACAGACACTATATTTTACTACCATCCAGGAGAGAAAGCGTTGTCCAAAGCAAGGTCAAAAGCATTGCTTAAGCCTGTCCCTGACAGACAAGAACCACTTTTGACAGATTATTCTGTCCTAAATCCAGAGCAACAATCGGTCTGAGGTGTGGACCGATGTAAAATACCTACAAAATGATGCAAAGTATGAATAGAGTAAGTAGGAAAGACCTTTGAGAACAAAATAGAGATTAAATAAATTATATATTTGCAAATCAGCTTAAAAACAGATCTTACACATATTTCACATTTTAGGCTTTCATTTGCACTAATTTTTAGCTAGTAACTGTCAAGTGTTATTATATACAAAAGGAAAGAATATAAATTGCACATTTCTGTATGTACACATGTGTATACATATAATTTGACCAAGAGAGTATTATCTAATAATTAAAAGATCAAAACTATACTCTTTTTAAAATTAGAAACCTCACGGTTCATTCTCGTTCGCTGCTACAATGGCTAAAGATCTTATTTTTCTTCCAGAAAATGATACAGGGTTATATCTGATTTTGTTCTACAAAATAGGTTTGAATTGATCTGTTTCTGAGGTTAAATATCTTTTCAACTTCTCCCATCTCTCGTAGCTAAGAACTAATAACTTACTATGTTTCTTTTACTATCAGATAATAAAACACAAATTACTTAAACACAATTAAGATTTGGTCAGTATTTCAAGAAGTTAACTTCTGCTTAACATGCCTGTTTTTTTTTTTTTTAATATTAGAAAATAATTCTATTTTTATTAAGGTACTGAATCTAAAATTTTTTAAAAAGTAACCAAAGATTTTTCCAGCTTTAAGTAGACTTCTTTTAAGGCAACTAAATTTCAATTCTGAAATTCAGAGATTAAGGTATAATTCCTGGGTGTGAATTTTAATGTACTCCTCACAGATTGGGGGGAAAAAAATCAATGACAAAACCAAGGGTCCGTTGTGCTCAGCATAAGATTTCTTGTCAGGTAGTGATTAATGCTGTGCTCTGTAGAGGGAGACATTACATCCGGGCTAAAAGAGACCTAAATTTTACCCTCAGGCAGAAATCTGACTTAAACATCTCTATTTAAAGTGACATTTGTCCTCCCTTTCCAACTGGTTTCCCCCAGAAATTCCAGGAAGTTGACTTCATGACCTAAAAACAGCCGAGTGACTGTGAACAGTAGCTGTGCCTGCTCTGCACTTCAGGAAATCTGGGTGCCAGAATGAATCAAGGTGTAGGTCGTAAAACAGGTGCCCAGCTATCTGGTATGATCAAACCCATGCCACTTTACTTCCATAAGATTCTAAGACTTACAGGCCCCTATATTTCGAGGGTCAACAGTAAAAGTTTCTGTTTCTGTAGCTGATAACCTAGCTCTCCCTACTGATGGACTAGGTTTCTTTTGATTCATAAAAATCACAGCTGATTCTGAACTATCAACTAACGACAAATTGCAGAAATCCAGAAAAGCAACTATTAAAAGAAAAACAAGCCTCCCAAACAAATGAGAATGTGCAAGTGGAAATAGTATCTTATATGTCATGTAATAGGTTCCATAAAATCAAAAATGGGAAAGCAAAAAGAAAGAATGTTCATACAACTAAAGCCACCAAGTATACAAGATGTAGGTATATATTATAACAGGTGCTAATATCCTTACACTGTGAAACATGTTAACTTTTGATATTATTAAGCTATTTAAAAACTGCTGGCAAGTTCTTACAACCAAGGTAATCTAATTTCTGTTGCATTTCAACTTAAATTGATTTTTTTTTTTCTTTTAGTTGTTCTGGTAATTGAACAAATTTATACATATGTGATGGGATTTTACTTACCACCACACAATGCATAAAATCCTCTACAAAGACAAACTATATTACTTCATAAAACTGGATTTTTGTTGTAATTAAACAAATTGTATTTAAACTTGCTTTGTGCTTCCAAAGCAATCAATAGCATTTTGCTGTAAGCTGCACTTTGCTTGCAGGTGTTAAGCTTGGTTCCTTCATTCAATCTAACTGTTTTTAAAGATAATTTTATTTGCAAAATATGGAAGTTTTCTTTTCCTAAGAAATAGCTTTTTAAAATCATTTGATAAGAACATATTGGAAAGTATCTGCAAATTATTGCCTACATTTAGTCTATTAGATAAATGACCTAAGCAGATTTTTTAAGTATTTTTGGACGATTAGGACCTTTTTTATGACACAATGATCCACTTATAAAAATATATCTATTTACATAAAATAGCATTAAAATACTTTCATGGTTTATAATATATATTTATACTAAACCCAAAATACCACACTGAAACCTTGAATAAAATTTAAGAATTACACACCCTAGTTACAATTATTCTTAAAAATTTTCTCACTAAGTCAAGAAAAATGCCATTATTTTAGGATTCTATTTCTCCAATTCCAATAATTAACTATCTGTAGGTTAAAAATGACCCATTTTCTTAATCTTTTTCGTAAAGCATTAAAAAATAATAATAATCACTAAGTAGTAAAAGGATTTCAGAAAACAATTTTTCTGCTAACATCAAGTCTAATTATAGTCATTTATGTGATTAAATACTTTTCAACCTTTCTACCTTTAATCAAGAATTATTTGAAGAGATGAATATTTGGGTGGAGCTATAAACTAATTAAAGTTATATAAGATAAGGTAAGCTATGGTTTTAATCTGCCTTTAAAATTGAAATGCTTTCTTGAAAATAGTTACAAAACAGTTACCTATTTAGGTAACGTGAACTAATATTTCAACAAATTACCTTCAGAACTGATATGACCAAAACATGGATTTTAAGTCCTTTTCAGGTCTAGTAGGTAAAGTTGCTATTTTTAACCCAGGATCGAAATTATCAATTTGTGCAATTTTTAACTTGGCATTTTTGCAAGAACTAAATGAACTGGGGTTTTTGCAATTATGCATTACATTTCTAAAATTTAATAGCTTGGGGATAATTCCACTTTAATTTTACTTGAGCCTTTTCTGCAGAAAAGCGGACAGATGTTAAATGTGTGCCTTTCCTTCAAGACACAAAATCAGATACATTGAACATCAAGAGGCAACGTGGACAGTCTTCGAAGGAACTTTTTTTAAGAAAAATAGCAATCCTATTACACTATATTATTCAAGTTCCCAAAACTGTATTTCATTCCTAATCTAACTACAATTGGTCTGTGCTCTTAAATATCAGCTATTTGGCAAGTGGTATGGATTCTTATTAAAATGAAAACAGATTTCTCTCCGATAAACAGATACAAGTGTATTTGTCTATACCTTAGAATAAATTGTACTGATCTCTTCATCTCATACCACACCTGTCAATACACTGTTACTGGATCATTTTACTAATGTCAGGTCAAATAAATATTTTGATAGAAAATAGAGCAATAACAATTTATTTCTATGGTGTACAGCTTTCTAATTACCTCCTGATTGTCCCCCAAAAAATCTCAATCTTAGCTTACAGATTCCTATATTAAGACATTAAATATTACTTTATATACTTAAATAAAACACAGAAAGCTCCAACAATGATCAAACAGAGATCTAAACCTCAATACGTCTTAGCTTTAAAGCTCTCCTCTTGCTAATTTTAAGGAAGGAACCACCCAGAAGCTTGGTGTTAACGTTTCTGCTGATTGTGAAAATTGCAGCAATAAAAACTCCAACTGCTTGCCTTAAATTAAGACTTGCAGTACTACATGTGCGATCTGTATGTTTATATTAGTTTTTATAACACTTGGAAGTTTTGTTGTATGCTTTGATGTTAGCCCATTAATAAAGCAGAGAGTCAAAAGCCTGGAAAAAATAAATGTATTGGAAATCCTCAAGTCAAAACTTGAAGTAATTGGTTTATTCTACCCCACATGATTCAATATTCTGATTTCCCCAACTACCTGCTCCCAGAGCTATCTGCATTTCTAAATTCATTTTCTGTTGCCAACACATAGTAACCCACAGTGATTGAAAATGACAGCTGGAGAGCTTCTACAACACATTAATTTTTCTCTAAGTAGTCCAATTTTGTCACCTAAATGTTGAAAAGTCTTTTTTTTCCCTACATTTTACACCTTTAGAGATTTGTTGAATTTAGAATCATTACTATGTAAAATGAAGAGCAATTTTTCAAGACTATTTTTAGATTATTAATAGTTCTGATGTATAATGTTTTCTTTATAGCACTCTGCACTCAAAGCAAACTAGTTAAACAGCAACTTGAGTCCAATAATAGCAATTACATCAATGTACAATTTTTTTTCCTCGAAAGTATTTAGGCAACTGAAGGGATCAGATATATACACTACTATAAGATGATTTCAGATTCATGATGTACAAATTTGAATGCCACTAAAAAAAATTCATCTTACTCTGAAAAATCATCATCCTATTAAACTGAAGCCCCAAAATATTAGGCAATTAATATCTTTTACTTCAAATCTGTTTATTAATGTTATTTTCACTATTAAGATAAAAACATGAGTTCTCAACATTAATTTTTAAAAAAACAACCTTCTCCAATTAAAGGATATCAATTCATGTTCAAATTAACCAACCATCCAAGGTAAAACTATAAAAAATTTTATGAACTTAAGATTTTTTTTAAAACTTCCTTGAGGTTCATGTTCATCTTAAACTAGGCTTTACTAAATCTTAACCTAAATAAACCAATACTTCCCAAAGAGTTGAAGAAAAAAGCTCTCTCTGGACACATATGCTCACCATAAAATGACCCAAATGACCCACGTACTTGTTCTTACTTGTTTCTTCACTCACGGATACTGACTTGGAAAAAAAAATTCAAAGAATGAATCTTTTTGCAAATGTAAAAAAGTATCAGCGAATACACTATAAATATTAAGAAAAATAAACCAACTGCTATCTGAATTCTAGCATTTGCTGTTTGATAAAATGCAAAACTTGAGATGCAGCAATAATCAAACAATTCTCTATTTAAAATACCATTCACAAAAAAATCTGAGCATCACTTAGCATCCTTTCAAAGTTACACTTGCAATACAAGTTTCATTAACAAAGTTCATGTTGAGTTTTAATAGTCCAGATTTTTTTTTCCTATTAATTTAACAAGTGTATTAAAAATAGTTTTCTGGGTGACAAATGAGTGTACTTTTATCACAAGATTTCTATTATTTTATAGACTCATGAAAAGCCTTTCTCTCCCCATTTTATTAATATAACAAAGTGTAGGCCCTAGAAAAGTATTAAGTTAGAGGAAAAGCTTTCTCTCCCACTGAAGGGACCCCAAAAGACAGGCAACAGTGACTATCATAAAATAAAAGGTCACTCTTTTTCTAGGAACAAACCATTTATCAATAGAAAATAATTGTCTTGCCATTTGCAAGGACTCTATAGCAATAGACAATGTTTTTCACTCACATAATTACAAAACAGTAAAAGTTCAGAAACACAGCCCGAATCCACCTCCCTATTTTTACCCTTTACAATTCTCATTGCCCTTTGGGCCTCCCTTGGAAGCAAATGGAAGACAGGCTGAAGTTTTCTCAATTGAGCTGAAGCTAAGAAACCTTTGATATGCTAATGGTCCCCTTCAAACGGTAAGAATTCACACTTGCATTAATTCAAACAATTTGTGCAGAATGATGTGAAATGGCACCTCTTTTAGAGGCAAGCAACAAAAGAAGAGAATCGGAATGTCTTGAAGAAACTAAACAACAGAACATTTGTTCTGCAGTATTCTCTCTATCACGCATAAATTTATTGGAGGGTGGAGAAGGGCCAACAAAAAGTTCCATAACACACCTGAACAGAAGTAGATTTTCTCTGTAAAGGGTTCCTC
>PVJN01018731.1:0-40233 GCA_004026805.1 Lasiurus borealis
TTTTTTTTGTCTAAAAACTTATTTTCCAGGTTCTCTCACCTTCCTGCTGCGTTCATTCAATGGGAGGCACTGGTGAGAGATTTATATGCTTAAGAAAGGAGATCATCTCAATTTTTAATAAGGAGTTTCAAGAATATTGCTTAAAAAGGGGGCAATTATTTCACCAGACAAATCGCAGTTAATAAAATGACCTGATTTTCCAAAGACTTATGATAATTCAAGTTTCAATTAGGAGTGGTTCTCCTGTTCTCCTTTTGTTGAACGAAATCTTCTTTTCTTCTGTTATTTTTCCAAACGATTTAATATCCCATTTTGAATACTAAGTCATGCCAAGCTAATGTGTACCGTTCTCTCCAGTCACGAAATTTCCTTCTGTTTCCTCAAATGTAACTGGATGCCTTGTAACTTAATGCTGTCGTGCCGTGTACATGTTATTCTCTCATACAGGAACCTCTTTTTCTCCGTCTTTGACTGGTAACCCCCCGAGTATTCTTAATGTTTAATTCAAAGGTCTTCTCACCAGAAAATCATTTTCTTCTTAGCTTAAGATCTGGGTTACATGCCACCTTTACACTCCCAGCACACTTTTGCCCAGTCTTTTGTATCATATATTATATGTTTCATACACTAAATATCATGATTTAGTACATATTATTATATACTCACTGAATTTCTTTTTTTTAAATATATTTTATTGATTTTTTACAGAGAAGAAGGGAGAGAGATAGAAAGTCAGAAACATTGATCAGCCGCCTCCTGCATGCCCCACAGTGGAGATGTGCCTGCAAGCAAGGTACATGCCCCCAATCGGAATCGAACCCGGGACCTTTCAGTCCGCAGGCCAATGCTCTATCCACTGAGCCAAACCGGTCTCGGCCTCACTGAATTTCTTATTTGTCAACCCTCTATTCTATGGGAGAAAGAAATTTATATTCTTAGTACTAACTACCTGCTTGGCCTACAACAACAATTTGTAGAATGAATGAATGAATGAATGAATGAATGAGTTATCTAGGAGCCATGCTGAATATGGATAAAATTCCTTTTCCGAGTCTGAATCTTTTTACCAATAGAAGTCTTCTGGCTGCATTGAAGTACCTTTTTATTTTCAAATTAAGCTCCATTAAAAACACTTATAAGTACATGTGTATTAGTCTGGCCTACCTTATTGGCTATTATGGTGTCAGTGCCAGTGGCTGACACATTTCACTAGATTTAGCAGAACAAGAAGAAAGAGGTTGGAGAACACTTCAAACACCAGCAGCTCCACCGAGGGAGATGGAATCTTTAGTTCCAGTCCAAGAACTGGATACGTCCTGGTGCAGGAAGGTCAGAATGCCATAACGCTGTATGAGACGCTCGACTGGCAACATGGATTAGAAAGAGCCTCGCTCAGGTTTGAGTGGCGCGAGCTCAGAAAGACCCCATGAGGCTGCATCTGTCTTAAATCTCGCTCTGTCCCACCTCCTCCAAACTCATGGTGCCCGGCAGTTTCCTCTCTCCGCAGTGAAGTGTGTATGTTGGCCAGGGCAGGCCGGGCAGAGGCAATTCTGGCGTAGCTTATTCCTGGAGGAAAGTTAGAGTTAATTGGTTAAAAACTTTGAAAGAAATGACTAAAAAGAGCAGCAAAACACTGCCTTTAAGCAAGTTACCTTCAACATGAAGTTAGCTTCATTGACCTAGAAGCCATCTTTTGGCTTGTAACATTTAAGGAAGTTTGGGCTGGGGTGGGCAGTCAGGAAGAAATCTCATGCCCATCACAGAATCATGAAAGCTGGGAGAGAACATGGAGGTTTAATAAACGCCACCCCCTCCTACCCGTGTTCTGGCTTCTCTGTCTGGATTCAGAAACAGGATGAAAGAGCAAGGCAAATCGGGCCAAAACACCACCTCTTGGTCGACAGTGGCAAGGTCAGAATGGAGGGCATAGCTTCTTGAGACAGGCAGACAGAGGGACGAAGTCACAGGATCACAGGACTTAAGAACAGGATAGCAGAGGACAAATGTACCCTCAGGGCAACTTGTGTCCAAGAGGAAGAAGAAAGGACTGGCTGAAACAGGTTTGACTTAGTGGATAGAGCGTGGGCCTGTGGACTGAAGGGACCTGGGTTCAATTCCGGTCTAGGGCATGTACCTTGGTTGCGGGCACATCCCCAGTAGGGGGTGTGCAGGAGGCAGCTGATTGATGTTTCTCTCTCATTGATATTTCTAACTCTCTATCCCTCTCCCTTCCTATCTGTAAAAAAATCAATGAAATATATTTTTTAAAAAAAGAACCAAGAAGAAGAAGGAGAAGGAGGAGGAGGAGGAGAAGAAGGAGGAGGAGGAAGGAGAGGGGAGGAGGAGAAGGAGGAGGGACTGGTCTGGCCATGCCTCTTTATTTTCTCTAAAACTCACCCATTGGACGTATCTTCCTTGTCTGCTAGGATGCAGTGTGTGAGGGGCAGTGAGACTAAGAACAACACTATATTGACTGGTTTCCTTCTCTGTGGGAGGGAGGATTTAGGATAGGAAAGAAGCACTCTGTCCCTACCCGATTTGAGCATCAATCATCCACTATGCATCCACACATTGCTCACCTGAGCCAGTGACCCTCCCTAAAGCCTACTATGTGCTAGGTACCATCCATATCCAGAGATTTGGACATGAATCAGTATTCTGATTATTTGGGAAGTGCACTCCACCATTGCTAGCTTTGTGCCCATAGGCAAAGGATGTCATTATGTGACTGAGATGATTAAACTGCCATATGGAGATAACAGCAGTACATACCTCATGGGGTAGCATGAAGATTAATTAATTAGAACATGCAACAGAGAACATAGTTTATATAATATATAGCACTTACAAGCGGTATAGCTGTGTGATATTAGTTTCACTTATAAAAAACAACAGTAGAGTGCAGGGAAGTTGTGTAATTCACCGACAGTGCTGTAGATAATAAATGTCATCTCAGAGGTTATTGGAATCGGGTCTGTCTGATCCCGACACCCATGTTTTTTTCTGCTTCTTTCTGCATCTCTCAAAATGTTTCAAAAATGGTTGTCAAACTATGAGGTCCTAGGGATATCTAAATGGGAAAGATATGCTAATATATTTTTTAAAATATATTTTATTGATTTTTTATGAAGAGGCAGGGAAAGTGATAGAGAGCCAGAAACATCAATGAGAGAGAAACAGATCAGCTGCCTCCTGCACACCCAGCTCTAGAGATGTGCCCGCAACCAAGGTACATGCCCTTGATGGGAATCAAACCTGGAACCCTTCAGTCCTCAGGCCGATGCTCTATCCACTGAGCCCCACCGGTTTTGGATTTTTTTTTAGTAATATTTAATGGACTGATTAAATTGACTCCCAAACCTCCATCGATATGAGCAATGTTATCTTCCTTAGTTACAGCGGGGCTGATGCCCTAGTTTCTACCACTGCACAGAACTCGCTGGTTATGCAAGAGGAGAATGACCTCTATCTAACTGGATCCTACTCCACCACCTGGACCCGAATATCACCTTGAGATCCCATAAAGTCCCATAAGCAGCTTCGAGCTTTCTGGTTTGGGCTGGCTTTTTCATAGGTATTATGATTCAGTTGATGGAGTTGTTTGTGGTGGTTTGCAGGCTAGCCACGCCTTCATGAGGTAAGGGTCTCCACTTGGGGGTGTGGCCAGCCTGGGTCAGGGGCTGAGGGCTGTTTTCAAGCTGGCCACACTCCCTTCAGTGTGGAGGTTCCTGCTAGGATGCCTGGCCAGCCTCGGTGAGGGGCTGAAGGCAGTTTGCAGGCTGGCCAAGCCCCCAGTGGGGACCCTCACCCTATGAGAGTGTGGCCAGCCTGGGTAAGAAGATGAGGGCCGTTTTCAGGCTGGCCCACCCTCCAGCAACCCAGGCTCCTAGCCCCTCCTTCATTGGAGGCCAGGATGTGCTGGAAGCTTGGCTTCCTCCATTGCCAGGGGCAAGCCAAGCCTCCTGCTCACTCCAGCTCCATGGCCACCACCATCTTTGTTGGGTTAATTTGCATATTCACTCCTGTGCTTTGAGGTCGTCTAGAAGAGGAAATTACTTTGACATTCAAAAATATGCTATCATAGATGTAAAAGGACAATTGATTGGCTCAGTTAAGGTAAAGATTGACTTTTGTCAGGGATGATACTGGCCTAGGACATGACAACCTACAGTAAACTACTTTTAGTTAAAAAGTGTTAATTTCAGACCATTCTTTGGGGTTACTTTAGTTCTCTGAGTTTGCAAGGGTGCCACACAGTCCTTCCCTGAGCTAGTCCACAGGTAGAGAGTGGTATATCCATATGGTTTTAATTGCCATTTTCTGATGATAAATAATGTTGAACATTTTGTCATGTACTTTTTGAATATTCATCTACCTTCCTTTGTGAGATTTCTACTCAAGCAATTTGTTTTCTATCTACCCTGTCATTTCTATATAGGTTACTTGACTTTTCATTTTTGAGTTTTAAGTATTCTTTCTATATTCTAGATGCAACCCTTTGTCCAATTTGTGCCGAAGATGTTTTCTTTCATTGTGTGACTTGTCTAGTCATGTTCCTTGATGGTGTCATTTGATGAATTGAAGTCCAATTTAATGAAGTTTATCCATTGTTTTTCTTTTATGAATGGTACTTTCAAAGTTCTACCCAGGACATCTTTGCTTACAGTGAGGCTATGAAGTTTGCCTTCACCTTTAGGTTCATAATCTAATCTGAGTTATTTTTTGTGTATTGTGTGAGATAAGGGTTTATGTAGTCTCCCCAGCCCCCACATCTGTTTATTCTAGCACGTTATTGAAAACTTCTTACCTCATTGGCTAGCTTTGTGTAATTTTCAAAACCTAATGGACTGTGTGAGTGAGAATGAAAAGCTTTATGTTGATTGGATTTGTAAACTAACCTTGCATTTCTCAGATGAACTCCTCATAATCATGATACATTGTCCTTTAAATATATTATTGCAAACAGACTGTCAAATTACAGCAGGAAGGTTAGGGAGAGGTGGGGTAGATAGAGATCAACCAAAGGACTTGTATGCATGCAGATAAGCATAACCAATGGACATAGACACTGGGGGTTGGGGTATGCCTGGGAGGGGTGGCAATGGGAAGATATGTATACATGTAACACAATAAAAAAATTAAAAAATTAAAAAATATATATATTATTGCTGGATTTGAATGGCTAATATGTATTTATTTATTTTTATTGTCTAAAGTTTTACATATGTCTCCTTTTTCCCAATTAACATCCCTCCCCCAGCCATTCCCACCCCAGGCAACCCCCACTGTCCCATGCTATCATTTAAAAATGTCTCCCCCAAAAAGTCTGTGTCCTCAAGTCTGTTTTGTCAGTGTCCATTGGTTATGCTAATATGCATGCATACAAGTCCTTTGGTTGTTCCCTAACCCACCCCCCACCTCCCCTGCCTGAATGACTAATATTTAAAAAGTATGTTTTCTATGTATATTTGCTATATGTGCAATAGTGGTCATTAATTTTCCTATCTTTGAGGGTTTGGGGATTATCGTTATGTAAAATTGGTATTATTTTTACTTACTTGATAGAATTGATCAGTGACATCATCTTGCTCTTGAGCTTTCTTTGTTGCTTCCTTTTTATTTACTAATTTAATTTCATTAATGCATAGACTGCTTAGGTTTTCTACTTTTTGTTGGGTGTGTAGGATCAATAGTGTTATTCCCTCTCTCATTCCCGATACTGATAATTTGTGTTTTCTCTCTTTTTATTAATTAGTTTAGGTAAAGATTTATCAATATTATTGATCTTTCCAAAGCACTAAATTTTGGTTTTATTGATTTCCTTTATTCTTATTTATTTTCTATTTATTGATTTCTATTTATTTTATTTCTTCCTCCTACTTACTTCAGATTTAATGTCCTCTTCTTTTTTCTAGCTTTTATGGAGGAAGCTTAGATAATTTATTTTAAACCTTTATTATTTTCTAATGTAAGTATATGGAACTATAACATTTCCCTTAAGCAGTAATTTTTGTTGCATGCTAGTGCATGTTTAAATATGTCTTAGTCATCTGTCAGTTCAAGGCATTTTTTAATTTAGTTTATTCTTCTTTGACCTTGGTTAATCTGCATATGTTACTTAATTTTCAAGTGTTTAAAGGTTTTCCAAATATATTTTGATATTGATTTTTAAATTCTGTTGTATTTATTAATTGTTATTGAATTTATTGGGATGACATTGGTTAATAAAATTATATTGGTTTAAAGGTACAAATATATAACGTGCCATCTGTATATTGTATTAGTTCAGTTGTATTTAGAGCATATTTTCTATATGATTTCAATCCATTCAAGTATTTTAAAACATTTTTATGGCCTAATAAATGTTTGATACTGGTGAGTATTTCATTGACAAGTGAAAAGAATGTGTATTCTGGAGTTGATGGTTGTAGCGTTTTGTAAATAATAAGGCCAATCAGGTTTGATAGTGCTGTTCAAATTTTCCAGATGATCCCTAAATATTTGCTTTTTGTACCAAATACTGACACAGTAATGTTATGATCTCCAGCTATTATTTTATGTTTATCTGTTTGTTCATGTCGTTTTTCGTTTTATGGGCTCTGAAGCTTGCTTATTTGGTAAATATGTATTTAGTATTGCTGTTTCTTCTTGATAAATTGACCATGCTATCATTTAAAAATGTCTCCCTGATAAAGTCTGCATCCTCAAGTCTGTTTTGTCTGTATTAATATAGACATTGAGCTGTCTATGACTTCTATTGGCATATTATGTGTTTTCTTATTCTTTATCTTTAATATATCTTACCTTTCAATCTAAGGGCATCTAAGACTATACAGCATATTAGAGGCCTGATACACAAAATGCATGCAAGGGGCTCAGCCCTCACAGTCCCAGATTAGTCCGGAAGGACATCTGGAAGGTCATTCAGCCATCCGGTCTAATTAGCATTTACACTTTTATTATGATAGTTGGTTGAGTCTTGCTTTCTGTTTTTAATTCAATCTTATAATTTATTCCATTGATTGGTGTTTTTAGTCCATTTACTTAATTACTGATATTATTTTATTTTACATATCATTCTGATACTTGTTTTCTCTTTGTCTACTAGGAACTAATATTCTGTTCTTCACATAAGATTTTTACAAAATTACATTTCTAGTCCTTTCTAAACTTTGTGTTATGGTTTCTATACATTTTACTTGTACATATATTATTTTTCTATTCAGTCAATTATTTTTAATGAAATTGAGAAGCAAGAACACAAGTATTTTACATTTACCCATATATTTACTACTTCCGGTTGTGCGTGTGTGTGCCCATGTGTGTGCGTGTGTGCATGTGGGGGCTCCAATTATAAGTTTCTTAGACTACTTGACATTGTCCTACTATGGCTCTGCTCATTTTTCCAGGCTTTTCTTTTTTCTTTTTCTCTTTGTGTCAGTTCGAATGGTTTCTATTTCCCTCTCTTTGAATCACAACTATTTTATCTGGAAGTATCGCATCTCATTGATTTTTTTCACTCCTAATATTATAATTTTATTTTTGGGTGTAGGATTTTTATTTACTTCTTTCTTTATAGGAGCTTTGTTAGAACAATCCTAGGAAACCAACACTCCAAGCCTTACAAGGTTGCCCTCTCTCATGCAGCATAGTGATTGACCTGGGACTTAGGAGACTCCTGAGAACATGTTTGGGTGTCATTCCACTTACCTGTCAGTCCCCCTCTGGCCTCTCAGCTCAGCAAGACCACGCTCTGCTTGGGCATCATCTGCCTGCAGTACAGGCTGGAAACTTCCTCCAGGAAGGAAGCTGAGTAGGTCACTCCTCATGTGCTCCTCTCTTCTCTCAAGTGGCGTATCTCTACATTGACTATTGCTCAGTGTCTGCATTATTTCGTGCTTTTCAAGTTTTAAAAGTTTATGGTAGGAGGGTAGTCCTGTAACAGTTGCTTCATTATGACCATTTAGTGTGATTTTCCATGTACCAGACTATCCTTTTACCTTATATGGGTAATTGTACAAGAAATGATAAGGTTATATCCCCTCTTTCAAGAAGTACAACAGTGGAGGAACCAAGATGGTGGCATAGTTAAATACCTGAGCTTGCTGCCTTGCACAACCACATCAAAATTACAACTAAAAGAAAAAACGGCTATCATCCAGAACCATGGAAAGGCTGGCTGAATGGAATTTACACAACTAGAGGGAAAGAGAAAAGCACACTGAGCCTGGGAGGAGGTGCAGAGGTGCGGAGGTACAGAGGCATGTGCAGAAACAGGCTGGCAACTGGGTACGCTGTTGTCTTCTTCAGTCGGGAGGGAGATATAAGCTCCCGACTGCTCTGAACTCCAGTTCCAGGAGAGACTCTGGGGACCCAGACTCATATGGCGAGAAACTGGATTGTCTGGCGTTGGTCCTGAATGCAAGGAAGGCTTTTTCTCAGAGGTGCTTGCAGTGATCTTTGTTCCTGCATGATGGGACACAGAGATCCAGGGACCTCTTCAAAGCAAGGCTGACGGTCAGCCATTGTGTTTGCTCCATCCTGGTGATTCCCTGAGACCCTGCCCTACCCAATTTACAACCCCAACCCAGCTGTGTGCAGAGGCTTTTACATATGAATGGCCTGGCCTCTTGCAATCTAAAACCTGACAAACTGGAGCTGAGTCAGAGAGCCCCAGAGCCTCCAAAAGCAGGCCCAAGGCTGGACAGCAGCTTGCATTGCTTCACAGCTCAGCCTCATTTGAGCACCTCCAAACCCCAAACAAAGAGGAGGAATCTGCAGATCTCTCTGTAGCTCCTACTGGGTGGCCTCAGGCAGTGGCTGACTTTACACCTCCTTGGAGATCCAAAAGCCAGTGTACTCATTGGTCAGAGTGAGACCATCCAGATTATAACTCTTCACATCTATAAGAAACACTCAGGGGGCAGACTCAATGAGCACCAAAGCCCCACTGAAGCAAGTCTTGGCCTATAAGGGTGTCTCCAGCACAGAAGTTCTCACACTTAACCTTTCTTGGAGTGTGGGTGGGAGAAATACAGCCTTGAGTGAAGACTGAAATGGGAATAATGCCTTGGGCAATCACATTCAAGAACAAAGTTGGGATTGTGCTTTGTGACTTTATATGGTTGTAGAACTACACGAGCGAAAGGAAGTTACAGTTTTTGACAGTTTTCCATCTACCCCCTCTGAACATATTTGAAAATTGGCCCTAAGTGACAAAAATGCAATGTTTCATCACATCCAATGAGTTGTGCTTGTCCAATCAACGGGCTCAACTTTGAAAATTCTCTTCAACCACGGACAGCAATTTCTCGAATTTCCTCTCCAAGCCTCAGACCAGATCAAGGATCTGACAAGCGGTTTGCCAGGGTTGTCACAAGACTCAGGTCTGTGTGTGAAGGAATCTGGGGGCACGAAACCCCCTTCTCTCTTCTAAGACCTTTGTTAGAAACGGGGAGTGGGGGTTCAATTTTTTGACAGGGTAGAAGGGTGTCAATTAAATTACTTGGAAGTTTACTTTTTTTTTTTAATATATATTTTATTGACTTTTTACAGAGAGGAAGGGAGAGAGATAGAAAGTCAGAAACATCGATGAGAGAGAGACATCCATCAGCTGCCCCCCACATGCCCCACAGTGGAGATGTGCCCGTAAGCAAGGGACATGCCCCCATCCGGGATCAAACCTGGGACCCTTCAGTCTGCAGGCCGACGCTCCATCCACTGAGCCAAACCGGTCCCAGCTGGAAATTTACTTTTAATGTTGATTTTATTCATCCAGAACAAGGATGGGGGAAGGGGGAGGGACTTAAAAGCCCACTCATGATGATGGACAGGTAGGCACCAGGCCTACGCCAGAAGCTGCGTTTTGGTGGCTTCCGATGTACAGATCGTCTCTCTTGGCTGCTTCTGGGGTAACTCTCCCCGGTGAGTTTTCCTTGGAGGGACAAGCAGCATTGCTCTGAAGAGAGTTCCCCTCTGTGGCACGAGAATTATCACAGCAGAATGGCCGTCTGCAGCCAAAGGACACCTCATCACCGTGTCAGAGCAAGCGTGTCCGAAGGCATCCTGGGGAAAGAGAGAAGGCTGTCTAGACAGATGGAACGTCTCGCGTGCCTAATTAAACAGTCCCTCTTCCACCCAGTGCTGGCTGAAAAGCCGGCTTGTTTAGTAATTGCTTGCGGAGCACACCTTTCAAGAGGTGCCATGCACTTCATCCTCTTCCATGGATTCATGAGCATCGGGAGCCCAAAAGGACCCCGGGGATCCCACCATCCAATGCTAGAAGTTTCCAGAGGAGAGACACCGAAGATCACAGAGAGCAGAGCGGATGGCAGGGCTGAGCCGCACCATGGTGGCAATGCCAGCATGAGAACCGAGGTTTCCGACACCTGGTCCAGCGCCAGCCTGCCCGCTCTATAGACAGATGATGCGACCACCCAGAGATGCCGCCGGGAAGGCTGGTGGCGGCTGTTTATTTCCCCACCGGCCTGTCTTATTTATGAGCATCCCCTCATCACCGGGACCCCCTTTGGGCTGTCGGGCTATCTGCTGGAAAAACATAAACACCCCTGCGTGCATGGAGCAACAGAAGCTGGGTTTGATCCTCCTAGATGCAAGGATTTGAGTACAGTGGTACCTCAAGATATGAGTTTAATTCGTTCCATAACCTTGAGGCGTGGGAAACTATGAGACGCTCGAGTCGCAGTAAACTGGTGGGTCGTGTGCAGCCGGCTGATCTGCGAGATGACTCCTATCTCAAATGTTGCTCGTATTTCAAAGCAAAAATCACTCGTATGTTAGGGCACTCGTATCTTGAGGAACCACTGTGGTTTGTTTTGGAGATGATTCTGGGAACATGTGTGTGGGAGTGGGGAGGAGACAGAGGAGACAAGGACACGCAGAGAGGTAGGCTGTTAGGTAGGTAACTGCCTCAGGCCAGCCAGGCTCAAGCCCTTTGGGAAATTCTGGGAGGGAATGTCGAATAGATTTCAGAGTTGTCCCCTCAGAAGGGCAAGGAAGTTGGTTAGTTATCCTTTCACGCCCATCTGTTGTTGATGGACAGCTACTCCCGGGAGCCATGGATCAATCCCTCCTCCCCCCATAGGCCATGCTTGGGCTAGGGGCTCAGACAAAGGATCCCCAACATGGGTAGTAGGTCTGTGTGGGCACATTTGTGCTTCCAGAGTTCCTTCCCAGCTTGGTATAAACTAGACGTCAGGGTGCTTGCCTTCAAGACACCTAACAGCAGAGCAGTGAGGAAGATGGCTGTTTGTGGGGGTGTGAGGAGTTGTGATGAAGAGTTCGGGTAAATGGAACCCTGAGAACAGCAGGCCTATAGGGGTTGAGATGACTTCACGATGTAGGATCCGGGAGGTCTCATGTGTTTGTAAGTTACCTGACACATCTTTTTTTTTTGTTGTTTTTTTTAATATACTTTATTGATTTTTTGCAGAGAGGAAGGGAGATAGAAAGTCAGAAACATCGATGAGAGAGAGACATCGATCAGCCGCTTCCTGCATGCCCCACAGTGAAGATGTGCCTGCAACCAGGATACATGCCCCCAACTGGAATCAAACCTGGGACCTTTCAGTCCGCAAGCCAATGCTCTATCCACTGAGCCAAACCAGTCTTGGCATACCTGACACATCTTAATGGATCATAGAAATAATTTACAGTCACCAGCCTGTCCACAGACTTGCTCTCCACATCTATTCTCAGCCCCCAAATTATACAAAAGATGGGGAGTCAGGGAGGGAGACATGATAAAATTCAGCATCCCTTCAATGATCACAATCTGTTTAAATTCAAGCCAAACATTTCCACGTCACTTCATTTATGGCTCAATGTGATAAGATAAAACATTCATTGATTGACTTCTATGTGCACAACAAGTGCGTCTATTATGATCTTCCTTTGAGTAAATCACCTTGAGGTAGGTTTGTTAAAAGATTGGGATATCCTGCTGAAACCAGTTTAGCTCAGAGGATAGAGTGTCGGCCTGTGGACTAAAAGGTCCCAGGTTTGATTTAGGTCAAGGGCATGTACCTTGGTTGCAGGCACATCCTCAGTAGAAGGCCTGCAGGAGGCAGCTGATCAATGTCTCTCTCTCATCAATGTTTCTAACTCTTTATCCTTCTCCCTTCCTCTCTGTAAAAAATCAATAAAGTATATTTAAAAATAAAAAGATTGGCACATCTTGTGTCTGTTTACTGATCTCAATCTCCAAACATGCTGCCACCCTGCTCACCAATACGCTGCATTTGCATTTGAATATGCAAAGTTCATTACTTAATATCAAGTTTTAGAAAATCAGCCTCCCCCCCCCCCACGCCCCACACACACACGTGTTTCTTTTTCTTGTTTTCTGGAGTCCTGTTGTGTGAGCTGCCCTGGCTATTTCTCAAAGTCAGAGAATAACCGTGTTTAGAATAAAAGTAGATTTGTTTGTCCTAACCTGTTTGGCTCAGTGGATAGAGCATTGGCCTGTGGACTGAAGGGTCTTGGGTTTGATTCCGGTCAAGGGCATGGACCTTGGTTGCGGGCACATCCCCAGTAGAGAGCGTGCAAGAGGCAGCTGATAGATGTTTCTAACTCTCTATCCCTCTTCCTTCTTCTCTGTAACAAATCAATTATATATATATATATATATATATATATATATATATATATATATATAGTGGATTTGTTCTTGATTAATATTGCCATGTTTATTTGGGGTCCTCTGTCCCAGCATTGTAACAAGGTCTGCTGGCCCCAGCCTCTGCCTCCCAGGACTATGAGTTTTGATAAAGAACTTGGTGTGGACTTTAGCATCTGAGCTGGCACTGGTTCCATCCATTAGTGTTTGAAGAAGGTGGATTAGGGTAATTTCTGGAGAGGGCTTTTTTATAATGAAGATGTTTGTAAACATTAAAAGTTGAAAGGCAAACCACTGAAAATCAGGAATTCTGCCAAAACTGGTTTGGCTCAGTGGATAGAGCATCAGCCTATGGACTGAAGGGTCCTGGGTTCGATTCCCATCAAGGTCCTGTATCTTGGTTGCAGGCACATCTCCAGTGTGGGGCGTGCAGGAGGCAGCTGATTAATGTCTCACTCTCAACGATGTTTCTAGCTCTCTGTCCCTCTCCCTTCCTCTCTTTAAAAAAATCAATAAAATATATATTTTAAAAAAATCAGGAGTTCCTATGACCTCCAAATCTTGCTTTGAAACTTACAAAGGTTGAATGATGAGTGTTATAAAGTCAATTACTTCATTTAAACATATGCACTATCCTGTAAGCATATCCAATGGATACAGGGCATTGTGGGGTGGGGGGGGGAGGAAGGGAAGAGACAGGTGAGGGCATGTACTGGGGGGTGGGGAAGGCCGGGGGATGCCAATAGGAAAAAAATAAAAACAAAAATTAAAAAAATATATATAGCCAAGGCCGGTTTGGCTCAGTGGATGGAGCATCAGCCTGTAGATTGAAAGGTCCCGGGTTTGATTCCAGTCAAGGGCATGTATCCTGGTTGTGGGCTAGTCCCCAGTGGGGGTCGTGCAGGAGGCGGCTGATGGATGTCTCTCTCCCATTGATGTTTCTAAGTCTCTATCCCTCTCCCTTCTTCTCTGTAAAAAATCAATAAAAATATATTAAACACACACACACACACACACACACACACACACATATATATATATATATACACTATCCTAACCTCATCACCCAAGCCACCTATCCTGGTCTAGCGACCTTTACTTGGGAAATTTCCCCCTTTTCCACATGCACACAGATTAAAATCACTTCAAATCGCAGAGCACAGCTTTGAGGGGGCAGAATGGAGATTGGGGAGTATTTTTCAGCCTCACCTTTTTCTTAGCGACTGTCCATTCAGAGTTGGTGACCTGTCGAAGGGTCACATAAACAAAGATGACATATCAGGGCAGGCGAGGGAAACCGGGCAGCCAGAGGAGAAAGGCAGGGAGCGTTTGCGACCTGAGAATGTCACTCAAAGGCTTCTTCCCTGCGTCCTGTGAGGCCACCCGGATGGCAGGGTGCTCCCGCAGGCCGTGCTGTTGTGAGAAACAACAATGGAGACTCTGGGATGTCACCGCACAAACACCATCTCCTACAGGAGGAAGCTGCTTGCAGCCTGGCCGGTCCCCCTGGCTGCTCCCCACCCCCCTGCCCTGGTCCCCCTGTCCTCTGCCTCCCTCCCCACTCCCCGCACCCCTCACTTCTTCCCATGATCCTTCTGGGGCCCAGTGGCCCTCAGACACCTGGTTGAACAATAAACACGAGTGACTCTGGTGGTCCTGTCAGCCCCAGCGCTTTGTGACATGACCGTTGATGTACGGCCTGGCTGGAATGGACTTCCCAGACCAGCCCCAGCTCAGCATGGATAGGCACAGAGGTCTGCCTTCCTCCATCCTGGCCCTCCTCATCCTGGAGCCAGGAGCACATCTCTGCGTAAATCCCTCCTCCCTGCCCCCCAAGTCAGTTACAGATCAGACCCTGCGCTTACAAACTCTTCCATTTAGAAGCAAGCACTTTGCAGGGATCAAATGTTTACGTGTGGCACGCACTTGAAACTTTGATGATTTGTTCAGACTTTCTAACTTATAGTAAAGATAAATTCTTGCTCAGCATCATATATGTATTTCTATCTATCTATCTATCTATCTATCTATCTATCTATCTATCTATGAAAGATTTCTTTACCCCACATGTGGAGTGTCCAAGATGCTGGATGAAAAAATGGGTCTGTTTTGCTGTGTGTTTGCTGTGTGTGTGTGCGTGCGCGCGCGTGTGTGTGTGTGTGTGCGTGTGTGTGTGTGTGTTTTCATGGACTCCATAAATCCAGGGAACTCCTTCTCGGACCACTCGCCTCTCTCAATAGGAGCGTGTTTTCGCCGGGATTTCCACGTTCATAATCATTCTTCTCATTTCTCTGCCACGAGAAGACAAGCCGGTGTTTCATTGCTTTGGGGGAAGTTAATAATATGGTAGGCAAAACATCAGGAAAAATTATAATGAATGAAGCCATACAAGTCGCAGGGAAACACATGTTGCTGTTTAAAAATGTTCCTGTCATAAATCCTGGAAATTTCACTAGAGTCACAAGCAAATAACTCTTTAGCGCATAAACACTCAATTAATTAAATGTAATATTGCTATATAAGTTCGCACGAGTTATAAATAGAGAAATGGTCAAATAATGGTACTCGAAACCACTGGCTAATAGGAGCCCGCCTCTTCTTCTGAGTTTCCCAAACTGGCCGGAGACCCTCCCACGGCCCTCTCTCTGAACAACTGCACACACAGTTTATAAATATCCCGACTGCTTATTCAGTGAGCGCGACCGGGCCTCACACCCAGGCTTAAAAACAACCAACACAGCGTTTCTCGTTTTACATTTCTATCTCGTGGGATGCGTCCGGAGCGGTTGTTGGAAGAGTTTCTGTTTTCTCCATTATTTCCCAGTCTCTGGGTGCATGGGCTTCATTACCCTCCTGCTCCTCTTAAGTTTCTGGAGCCATTTTTATACGCTGCTTAAGGGGACAGATGTCACCTGACTGATATTTGGTAATCCCTAAATAGCTACTTCTCAGAGGTGATTCTGAAAGTACTGGGGACAGAGGGGCAACCATGTGGAGACAGGACAAGTTTTTTTTTTTCTGATCCTGGGCGGGGTTGGATGGCTGTTCGGTGGGCTTTTATATCACCACGTGACTGTCAGTGTCTTCATAGTAATGATTCATTCACTCATTCACTCATTCATTTACTCATTCACTCACTCATTCATACATTGACTCACTCATTGACTCACTCATTCATTCACTCACTCATTGACTCATTCATCCACTCACTCATTCCTTCATTCAGTCATTCGCTCACCCATTCGGGAGAGGTATATTCCAGGCCTGCTACTGAGCCACACACGGGAGGCCATGATGATCCAGCCATGCAAAGCCCTCTGGACCTCAGGGCCCACTACGTTTTTATAGGTTGAGTTGAACTAAAATAAAATCACTTTATGAAAGGAAAGGGCCTGGGAGACTTGTTCTTCGACACCTTCACTGTGTGACAAGGAGACTCTGACCTGAGTCAGGCTGGATTTTACTTGTTGTGACTGGACGCAGAGCTTAGTTCTCTTTTAGTGCATATCCCCAAACCATGCGATCTCCCATCACTATCTTTTCATTGGGCATCAGACACTTGTAAAAACCATGTGACTGTCACAGAGCAGATGAGGGCAGGAGCAAGTCTTTCTGAGAAGAGTTTTTGGGCCACTTTTCTTTCTTTTTTTAAATATATTTTATTGATTTTTTTACAGAGAGGAAGGGAGAGGGATAGAGAGCTAGAAACATTGATGAGAGAGAGACATCAATTAGCCGCCTCCTGCACGCCCCCTACTGGGGATGTGCCCACAACCAGGATACATGCCCTTGACCACAATCGAACCCGGGACCTTTCAGTCCACAGGCCAACGCTCTATCCACTGAGCCAAACCGGTTTCGGCTGGGCCACTTTTCTTTTTATAGAAACCAGGAAAATCCAATTTGCTGATACGGAGGCATTGAGTTGGCCTGAAATGAAAACAACAACAAATACAGAAGTGATATCTCTTAGTATTAAGCATAATGTAGAGAAGTGTTAGAACTATGCAATTTTTTTTCTATGAGAGAGAATAAAGGAAGTCAGATTGGCATGATTCAGTTTGCCATATTAACAACAACAACAACAACAAAACAAACAAAAAATTCCCAAATCTCGAAGGCTATACCAACACACCCTTATTTCTGCTGTGTTAGAGAATGTGGGTCCCTGCCGTCCAGGAACTAGGAGGAAGGCTCGGCTCTTACTGGGGATGCTGTCTTGGTGATGGAAAGAAATGAGCAGGAGGGAGCCTGGAGACAGGCCTGCGATGGTCTCTCAGCCTTCTGCAGAGGCAGGGTGTATGTCAAGTCAACTTGACTGTACCCTGCCCACTGGGGATGTGTGCCGTCCACCTACAGGCATGGAGAGAACAGACTGAGGTCCAATCCCAGGCACAGAAGATTGTCAGCTGGAGTGATGTAACTTTTTGGCTCCTGTTGCTTTTTGCCTGCCTCCAAGAGCTCCTGCCCCTCTCTTAGCCGAAGACTCCTGCTCCCCTTTGGGTCAGATATGGATATTACCGTATTTTCTGGTGTATAAGACGACTTTTTAACCCAGGAAAATCTTCTCAAAAGTCAGGGGTCGTCTGATATGCCGGGTGTCATCTTATAGGGCGAGTATATCCCAAACTCTATATTTTAACTGGAAAAGTTGGGGGTCGTCTTATACGCCTAGTGGTCTTATACGCCGAAAAATATGGTAGTCTCTCCTCGTAAGGCTCAGCTTCCAGACCTCCTGTGAAATTTATCAACTCTGTTGTGTTTCTCTCATGTTTTCCTAAGAGCCTAGCAGTGTCTCAAACACAAGAAGTACTTGCAATGTAGCATGTGGCTGGAATGTTTGTAATTAGAACATGATTGAAAAGTAAGCATAATGTGGTTGTTGAGAATGGAAGCAACATTTATAGATGATTTCAGAAATCAAGACTCCTGCTTTAAAATCATCTTCAATAAGGAATGGTTTTCTGTGTGACTATATGTAATTCCTCACTGACTAGAAACATAAGCTCTACAGAAGCAGGAATTCTCTGTACATATATTTCTGGGGTGTCAGGTTAATATCTAAATACCTTGAGGTGCCCAGAGAAAAATATTTACATATTTAATCATGCTGATTTATACAGAGCAGGTTCTTCATAGATTTTTTAAAAAGCCTAATTTGCATATACTAAAAAAGAAGAAGGAAATACATGTGGACGTTAGGAATAAATGTAGTGGTGTATTCTGAAGCACTTCTTGGTTAGAGAAACTAAGACACATGAGCATTTTTTTAAAAAAATATATTTTATTGATTTTTTTATAGAGAGATAGTTAGAAACATCGATGAAAGAAAAAGATTGATCAGCTACATACTGCACGCCCCCTACTGGGGATATGCCAGCAACCAAGGTACATGCCCTTGACCAGAATCGAATCTGGGATCTTCCAGTCCACAGTCCGACACTCTACCCACTGAGCCAAACTGGGTAGGGCCACAAGAGCATTTCTAAGGCTAATTCCCCTTTAAATTACTTTTAAAAGAAGAAGAAACAGAAGGAAGAAGGGGAGAATAAGAGAGGGAAGATATGGCATAGAAAAAATCTGAGTATTTAGTAATTAGCTGATCACTGAGATGCTGATATCAGGCATATTCAGAGCATCTGACTCCAAATATGAAACCCCAGGGATCCAGAGATCCCTCTTCCTGGTTCTCTGACATTAGAGCCACTCAGAAGTATCCAGAATGCCCAGGACTACAATGCTGTCTGCTATTGTCCTTCTGTTATTGAGTTCTTCATGCCCTCTCCTACTGAGAGTCCTTGAGGACCAACCTTCATGGACTGACATCCTTTTTTGTGTCAAAAATGCTTTGCCATTTAAAAGAGTGCTATCTTAGGAGGGAGAAAGCCAGAAAAACAGAGAGAGTGATGTAGGTGAAAGGTAAAGGGATGGAGATAGAGATGAAGAGAAAGGACAGAGGGATAAAGAGGGAAGAAAAGGGATGGAGATGCTGCTGGAATGAGGCAGGCATATCTATTATATACCGAGAGCAGAGGAAGGGGGAGAGAGGCGGGGGAGATAGAGTAAGGGGGAGAGAGAGAATAAACCATCAACTCCTCCCCCGATAACTTCCCCTTCCCCAGATGTTAGAACAATGGAAGACATGAAGTTCTCAGGTCTTGAAGACTTTCCACTCACCGAGTACTTGGCCTCTTCCTCCAGTGGCTCAGGATCAAGAGCCAATGTCAAGGTCCTGATTCAATAGAGAGGCCGCTAATGACTTCACCTGCATGCAAACTGGGAAGACAGGGCGGACTCCCTCCTTGCTGGTTGGAAGGAGCCTGTGTGAGGAACTTGGGCCCAGAAGGGGGGCTGGGAGAGATGAGGGGGTGGGGGAGACATTCCTTAATGATCCGAGAAGATAACCTGTGCTCCATGGACTTGGCCCAGGCTGAGCTAATCCGGGCTCTCGGCGCTTTAATATGCTAATGTGCACCTGGGCCCGAAGCGGCCGGCCGTAGACTTCCTCACGTCTGTCTGACGCCAGCCCATCTGGATCAGCCCTGCAGTGCGAACCTGCTGGTGGGTCAGCTGCCAGGGCTCTCTGCTCCTTCCTGGTCGCTGTCCCTGTGTCTTCATCCCTCCACATATGTCCCATGAGAGAGGCCAGATGCCTGTCACGTGGCCCGGTGCCTCTGCAACACCAGGGTTTCTAGGACTTCTCCAGGATTTTTTTATTTTTTAACATGGAACAGACTTTTATATATATATATATTATTGATTTTTTACAGAGAGGAGGGAGAGGGATAGAAAGTCAGAAACATTGATGAGAGAGAAACATCGACCAGCTGCCTCTTGCATGCCCCCTACTGATGATGTGCCTGCAACCGAGGTACATGACCTTGACCAGAATCGAACCTGAGACCCTTCAATTTACAGGCCGACACTATCCACTGACGCAAACCGGTTCTGGCTTCCCCAGGATTTTTATTTAGTTAGTTTTAAAATTAATTTTAGAGAGAAAGGGAGAGGGAGAGAGAGAGGAACATGGTTGGTGAGAGAGAATCATCCATCGGCTGCCTCCTGCAGCCCTCTACTGGGGATGGAGCCTACAACCTGGGCATGTGCCCTGACCGGGAATGGAAGTGTAACCTCTGGGTTCAAGGGTCACACACAACCACTGAGCCACACCTGGGCTCCCCAGGATATTTAGGGTCCAAACTGAGATCAGCCTCTCTATAGGTGCCTGCAAGTCAGAGTAGGAGAAGGAAGCCACTCCATGTGGTTCCCCGGCCAGGCAGTGAGGGTGCGGATGGAGCAGGTGTGGGAGAAGATGGGTGGGCAGCGGTGGATGGCTTCCTGGCCTCCTGGTGCCAGCCCTGCCTCTTCCCGAGGTAATAACCCAGCTCCCAACCCCACCAGACACCTGACCTCCATGCATTGAGTCCCCTTGGCGGCCTGGGCAGGCTCCTCAGGGTTTCTGCTGTCTCAGGAACGAGGTCATTGACGTGAGCACCATGTAATCAAACAGAAATACAGGCCAAGTCTTTAAAATGAATAACATGCCAGGTTTGCTTGCATGGAGGGAACCATGAGGAAAGGGAAAGTGAGACAGCGGGGGTAAGGGGGAGGGGAGAGGCTGTAGTTAGTGAGCCAAGTGCTAAGGATGTAACAGGTTCGGTTCCAACCACAGAGTGAAAGGTCCTTTGGACCATCTTAAAACAGTCACATTTGTTCTTCCAGAAACATTCTTTTTTTTTTCTTTAAATATATTTTATTGATTTTTCACAGAGAGGAAAGGAGAGAGATAGAAAGTCAGAAACATCGATGAGAGAGAGACATCAATCAGCTGCCTCCTGCACGCCCCCTACTGGGGATGTGCCCACAACCAAGGTACATGCCCTTGACTGGAATCGAACCTGGGACCCCTCAGTCTGCAGACCGACGCCCTGTCCACTGAGCCAAACTGGTTTTGGCCATAAACACATTCTTAACGGATTCACTAAGATCCCCAAGGAGACAGCATCTTCAGACACACAGACGTGTAAGGCACAGTCTCTGCCTGAAGGAGTCTCACTGTCCATGGGTACGAATAACTGCACATAGGCAAACATACAACATGTGTACATATATATGCTCTCTTCTGTGTGTTTCCTTCATCCCATCACACACCCTTCTGCTAACCTGCTTTCTGGCATAGCCAGGCTCCCTCAGGAGCCTGCACCGAGGCCTCTCAGGAGGAGAATCGGGGGAAGGGAGAAGGCCAATCCCTCTGCCATCCTCTGCCAGAGACCGCGCTGGTGGTGGCCCGGGCTCTCTATGGTTCTGGATCCTCAGAGAGTCCGCTTCAGGGTGGATGCAGACTTGACCTTCAGTGGCACAGCCCCCATCATTCCAGCCTCTGGCACAGCAGGGACAGCGGCTCCCTCCCCTGGCAGCCTCTGATGGTCTCGGCCTGTCCCGTTTGCCCTTTCAGCCAATGTCATTGTCTCCACTTCCTTATATTAAATTCCCCCTCCCTCGTGCCCTCTCGCGAGGCTTCCTTTTATCAGAATGGTCCAGGTGATGCACCATCTGAACGAAGCAGCCTCGTAGAGGAAGCAGCACGGTGGAGAGGGAGGAATGGGGAGCATCCATGGTGGAGGTGCCCGTGAACTAGCTGGTGAGAACCCCGAGGCAGTGCCCACACCAAGGAAAGGGGGTGCTCTGAGGAAAACTCCTGGAAAGCGCATTTTCCCTGACTCCGGGGTTCATTGGGTAGAATGTTTAGACAGGAAAGCAGGGGCAGGCAATGGGGGTCCGTGCACAGGATCCACGTCCAATTTTCGTTTGGATGCACTCGGGGTGCACAGAGAGCCAAATAGCGGGGAAGCAGGGGAAGGCGGACTCGAGGGAAATAAACACATGTGTGTGGAGCCAGGAGAACAGCCAGAACCCGACAAGGCACATGCGCAGAAAAGACATTCGAAAGCCGAGCAATAACATCTCTGTTATTGCGTCTTGATTTAGTCTCCGATTGGCCACCATTTGCCAAGCTGATGGCTGAGGTCAGGCTCTGTGCTTGGTTCTCTGGGGCACACAGAGGTGAAACAGGGGGGCCCTGTCTAGCGGCTCTCGGAGCCGGTGGGGGAGGCAGGAGGTGAGGGGGAAAGTGTCCTCTCCTGGGGCAGGAGTGAGCCAGGGAAGGGGTGGGACAGCTGAGGCTGGTGGCTTGCAATTTGGAGAAGTTTGCCAGTGAAATGGGCAAAACTCAGTGACACCTTTGGGGTTCATGGGGAGGAAGAGCTAGGAATAAACTTCCGGACTCTCAGGATCACCACATGCCCAGAAGATTGTGGCTTTGGTGTCCTCATAACAGATGGGACTTGGGGTGATGAATACGCCATGGCATCGATGGGGTATGGTAGGCACTGAGAGACCCACACGATGCAGGGACCACTCTGGGACTCACACTGAGAGACAAGCACTGGTCACATTTGTGTTTGTGTTCTTACCGTTCATTGGGGGTGGAAAGGGGCGGAGACCCGCAGTAACAGCTCTTGTGAAAACGCATATTCGGTTTTGGAACGGCAAGAATGTTAGTGTCTTACCTCCTTGGGGTTAAAACCCAGTTCCGTCACTTCATGATGTGGCTTGGAGCAATTTGCTTCTCAGTTCCAGTTTCCCCACCTCTAGAGGCCAATGCCAGTAGGTGAAATGTCACCCGGTGCCGACATTCGCATCACTGAAACACCAGAATGGAAAGGGGCTTAGTGACTTTTCTTTTTCTCTTTCTTTCTTTCTTTTTCCCTTTCTTTCTTTCTTTCTTTCTTTCTTTCTTTCTTTCTTTCTTTCTTTCTTTCTTTCTTTCTTCCTCTCTCTCTCTCTCTCTCTCTCTCTCTCTCTCTCTCTCTCTCTCTCTCTCCCTCCCTCCCTTTCTCCCTTCCTTCCTTTCTTTCTTTTTTAATATACTTTATTGATTTTTTACAGAGAGGAAGGGAGAGGGATAGAGAGCTAGAAACATCAATGAGAGAGAAACATTGATCAGCTGCCTCCTGCATGCCCCACACTAGAGATGTGCCTGCAACCAAGATACATGCCCTTGACCGGAATCGAACCTGCGACCTTTCAGTCCACAGGCTGATGCTCTATCCGCTGAGCCAAACTGGTTTCGGCTTAGTGAGTTTTCATTTCACTAAAAGAAGAAAGGCCTTATGACTGTCCTGGCACATGCCAAGTGACTCCTACATATTAATTCCCATTCACCTTAGCTCTGTCTTTTTTTAAAGTATAATTTTATTGATCTCAGAGAAAGAGAGAGCGCGGGGGAGTGAGAGAGAAACACCAATGATGAGAGAGAATCATTGATCGGCTGCCTCCTGCACACCCTATAGTGGGGATCAAGCCCGCAACCCGGCATGTGCCCTGACCGGGAATCAAACTGTGTTCATAGGTCAACACTCAGCCACTGAGCCATGCTGGCTGGGCACTCTCTGGCTTTTTAATCCCTGGGTATGACTCTGTATTTTAAACTGTCAAGGGAATAATCTATCCTTGTGTTTCAGAAGATGCACAGCTACCTTCCTCATGAGTAGGTTGATGGGGGAGGATGCTGTGTTTTAAATAATAATAAAATAGTCCTCAGGATATATTCCAGATACCCAGGCACAACTGAAGTTCAAATACATTTTTTTAAGAAATGCTCAGTTGGCTCTTCAAACATTTGGAGGCACTTTCAGGTATTTGGGGCGCTTCCATGTATGAACTATACATGTTTCTGTACTGCTGGCAATTTGGTGACAGATGCGGCCCAAGTCCCATGGAACGGAGTCCGTAAAAATGAGGAAGCAATTAAAGCATTTTTAGTTCCCTCTGAGGCCTGCAAAAATTGCTTAACTATAGCCATCCAAAACAACAATCCATTTTTTTCTTTTTTTTATCAAAGCCAAATTGAAATGTTATTTAGTGCTTGACCTTTTGGCCAGGAATAGATGTCAAGTTTTTTTTCTTTTTCTTTTTATTGTTATTTTTAATTTAAATAAATGTTGCCTTGGATGCTTTCCCTCTAGTAGAATGTTTGTGAGTCTCAGAGGAAACTCCAGCTTGTGTTTCCCTTGCTGTACCATTTACCGAGGACACGGCTTCTCTCCTCGCCGCGAGTGCTGCAAATATATCCCACACGTCCCGTGGCCAATGGCTCGGTCCATTCCCGTCCGCTTCTCCTTCATGTCTCTGCCATTTGGAATCCGGGGGGCCTTCCAGGGCCCAGCTCCGCTGGCCTAGAGTGGAAAGAGCGTAGATTGTGCCACCAGGGGAAAGTCACGACAGGGAGGTAGTTGGACTCTAAACTCAGGCAAGTTCAAGTGCCTGGGGCTTCTTGCTTGAACTTGCTGAGCCTCGCTCTTCCCTTCCCTCAAATGAACCTCGCTGTTCCCCACCTTTAACATGTCAAATGGGAGTCATCGTCCTTCACTGAGAAAAGGAGGACATAGGTCACAGTCAGCTGTCATGACCACAGCCCAACATCCATCCCCTTCCATTGATAACAGCTTCAGGTGGCATTTGGATATTTCCATGAAGAGATTGTCCATTCCAGGGACCTCCCTCTCATGGCCAAGAGGTGTCCATGTGGCCCACATGAGACCAATCCTTTAGAGCAATGGTTCTCAACCTTTCTAATGCTGAGACCCCTTAATGCAGTTTCTCATGTTGTGGTGACCCCCCAACCAAAAAATTATTTTTGCGTTGCTACTTCATAACTGTCATTGTGCTACTGTGATGAATCGTAATGTAAATATCTGTGTTTTCCGATGGCTTTAGGTGACCCCTGTGTTTTGGTCATTCGACCCCACTGGAGTCGCAACCCACAGGTTGAGAACCACTGCTTTAGAGGTTCTCTCCCTGGGATTTGTGTCATGGGGGAAGGGACACTGAGCTGGAAAATACTTGGAGTTCTCCTCGTTCATGATGGTGCCTTTAAGCCATCCGGACGCCATACCCGGGTCTCCAGAAACCACCCCAGGCCCTGCTCTTTGTGAAATCTGTTTTTCCAGTCTTCCCTTCCATTTGGTGCACGGCTCCCAGCATTTCCAGTAACTTTTTTCCTCTCAAGTTAAACATAATTTATTTCTGTTGCTAATAATCAAAGACCTGCCAAAAAATATTAGCTCCTTTGCCCTGTCTTCCTTCCAACAGAAACTCTTTGTGTTCCCCCGTAATGAACGAGCACGCTTCCCTCCCCCCGGGTCAGACGGGGCTGCTTGTATTACTGTTAATGGTTCCGAGCCCCCTCTCGGGCCTGGTCCCCTCTTGGACCCACTCTGCGAGGGCAGGAAGTCTGTGTAGGATCTCAGTGCTCCGTGTGCGGTGGAACCTTTGTCTTGCTGACTCGCTCAGACTCCCAGGTGTGTGGGCCTGCAGGAGAGGGCATGTCCTGGAGGGCTGCTTTCCCCACAAAATGGCAGCCAGGCCGGATGTCTTGGGGGAACTCCTGCAAACCATCGGGCTGAGGAATCTCCTGGTCAAAACAAATCAAATCCAAATGAAACAAAGTGTGCGGGACTTAGTATTTTCTAAACTAACCGGACCGAAGCGTACCTTTGATGTGACTTTGGGGAGGGCTGCCGTGGAGTTGTAGTGACAGTGGTTCTGCTGAGAACCCACCGCCTGAGTCGTGGCATTTAGAATGGAGGGTCGTGCTCCCAAAGTTTCTGGATCACTCCAGTTTTCTCAGTAGAATCCAGTTTTATTCATGACAATTTCAACCAAATACAGTGGTACCTCGTGATACGAGTTTAATTTGTTCCGTAACCTTGAGGCGTGGGAAACTATGAGAGGCTCGAGTCGCTGTAAACTGGTGGGGTCGTGTGCAGCTGGCCGATCCATGCGATTACTCCTATATCAAATGTTGCTCGTATTTCAAAGCAAAAATCGCTCGCTCAACGGCTCGTATCTCAAAAATATCAAATGTTAGAGCACTCGTATCTCGAGGTACCACTGTATATATATTTTTGAACAAGTATGTGTTGAGTATTCCTTTACTCACCAACTGGACAACTACCATATTTTCCAGCATATAAAATGACTGGGTGTATAAGACGAACCCCAACTTTTCCAGTTAAAATATAGACTTTGGGATATTCTCACCCTATAAGACGACACCCGGCGTATAAGACGATCCCCGACTTTTGAGGAGATTTTCCTGGGTTAAAAAGTTGTCTTATATGCCGGAAAATACAGTAGTATTTCATATTAGGCCCAAACTGAGTCTTAGGATACAAGGATGAATAACAGGCAGTCTCTGTCTCTAGGGGTTAGAATAATGGGGTGAGCCCAACACGAGGATGGTGATTTCAACAGAGCCGGGCAAGTGCAGGTGTAGAGGAATGCAGGACAGTAGGAGGTGGCTTGTTGCTCCTGCTAAGGCTGCTTAGGGAAAGGCATTGTGGGTGATAGCACAGCTGGGTTGATTCTGGAGAGATGAAGAGGAGTTATGATCTTTGCTGATAATAATGTCATAGTCCTGCCTACAGTGTGCAGAGTGTTTACATGGAGGGAGACCCTTTATGTGTTTTTACAAAAACATCACCCCTGGGAACCACTGTTGACCCCTTCACCTTCCCCGTTTTACTCCTGTGGAAACTGAGGCACAGAGACCCATGCCCTGCGACCCCAAGAAAGAGTTAAGTATCTTCACCTTCGTAGCCCTTCACACCACTCTTTCCTGTGGATCTTACCCTGCGATTTTAAGTGTCATCTTCCCGTTAGAAGAATGTGTGCCATCTAGTGAGACTGTGGGGGCAGTTCTTCCAGAGCAGAGGTTCTCCCCTTCCTAATGCCACGACCCTTTAAGACAGCTCCTCATGTTGTGGTGATCCCCAACCATAAAATTATTTTTGTTGCTACTTCATAACTGTAATTCTGCTACTGTTATGAGCCGTAATGTAAATATCTCTGTTTTCTGATGGTCTTAGGCTCTACAGCAGCGGTTTTCAAAAGTGACCCACAGAGCATTAGCATCAGACCCCGAACCTCAGGACTGACAAAAGCCATTCTGGGTGTGTCCCCACCTAATGCACCTCAGTCCGCTGTGGTCCTACAAACACACCCTTCTCTCTCTTCTTTTGGAAACAAGACTCTTATTGTCCAGGATGGAAGCTCACCCAGACTTCATTATCTCAGCTCAGACTCATCCGTCAAATATCTATGCCAACAAATATTTTACCTATAAGCAGGGTCGCCTAAGACCATTGGGAAACACAGATATTTACATTGCAACTCATAACAGTAGCAAACCACAACATGAGGAACTGTATTAAAGGGTCGAGGCCTTAGAAAGGTTGAGGACCGCCGAAACCGGTTTGGCTCAGTGGATAGAGCATCAGCCTGCAGACTGAAAGGTCCCAGGTTCCATTCCTGTCAAAGGGCACGTACCTTGGTTGTGGGCACATCCCCAGTAGGGGGCGTGCAGGAGGCAGCTGATCGATGTTTCTCTCTCAATGATGTTTCTAGCTCTCTATCCCTCTCCCTTCCTCTCTGTGGAAAATCAATTTTATATATATATATATATATATATATATATATATATATATATATATATATATATATGGTTGAGAACACTTTCACTTGTCCTTTCAGGTTGGCAGCATGAGGACACAGCCTGGGTCTTGTCAGGCTTTCTCATTGTCACTTGTTTCTTCTTTTCAACCTGTAAGCATGGTCTCACAGTACTGACAGGCTTACACGTCTTAGCTCCCTCTTGTTTGAGTCTTGGGGGAAGAGACACCAAGACAGAAAATACTCGGAGTTCTTCCCATTAATGACTGTGCCTTGAAGTCATCCAGACTCCATTCCTGAGTCTCTAGAAACCCCCCTACCTTCTGCTTTTTGGGAAATCTGGATCTGGACAGCTTCTTCATATTTGGACATTTTATTTGATCAACAGTAAAATTCCAGACCATCGATATAAATGTGCATAGTTATAGGTAAAATATTTGTTGGCATAGATATTTGACGGATGAGTCTGAGCTGAGATAATGAAGTCTGGGTGAGCTTCCATCCTGAGACAATAAAAGTCTTGTTTCCAAAAAAAGAGAGAGAAGGGTGTGTTTGTAGGACCACAGCGGGCTGAGGTGCATTAGGCGGGGGCACACCCAGAATGACTTTTGTCAGTCCTGAGGTTCGGGGTCTGATGCTGATGCTCTGCACTGCAGGTGTGGCCTCATCTTCCATTTGCAACACCACCTGAGTGGTCTTACCTCTATTATATCTCAGGACTGGGTGGTTCTCCACTAATTAGATGGCTTGACTGTGGACACCGAGATTCAGAAAAACGAAATTGACTTCCTTGGTGAAATGTGGGGGCCTGGTGACTTGGCATCCTTTCTCTTTCCTGCAAAACATACCCATGCCATGCAGCTCTCACCTGACAGGTATTCTAGAAAACTGTAACCTCAGAAGAGAAGAAGAAAGAAGCAATGGCCGCCATCCTGCAGCTGCCCAGCTTCCATCGAGGACAAGCTGGAAATGGAATCTACATTTCCACGCTGACCCCCTTTGATGTCACAGAAAGTTGGAGCTGAAGACGCTCTCCTCTTAAATTACACACTTTAAAAAAAGAAACCTCGTCTTTATTTCTCTCCAACGCTTTCAGTTTCTAATGTTCATAATGCGCTACAGTCTTGGATTGTAATTACCAAGATAAATGACAAACATATTTTTTAAAAAAGTACGTTTCCTGGCAGAGGCAGCCTGACAGGCCGCTTTGGTCTGCTTCCACATGTCCTGGATGAGGTGCGCTGGCAAGAGCCACTGAGGAAATTTTCATCCCTCCTGAGCCCAGATCCTAATTTTCTGCAAATGCCTCCACAGTTTCCATATGGATTTTTCACATGTTCTATAGCTTCCTGGGCCAAAGAGGTCCAAGTTGAAAGCCCGGGGGTAGCATTCTTACCTGAGAGGTTGGTAACCGCCGTCACCATTGGGTTTATTGCCTTCACCTTGTCCTTGGCTTCTATGTGACCTATTTTACCCATTTCTGTTAGTTGATATCTAAAGCATACACACCCATGTGCATGAGCATGCGCGTGTACACACACACACACACACCTTTTAAAATATAATGAACCTAGAAAGTTGCAAAGGAAGACATGTTTAATGTTCAAATTCTAAGAGATGTAGAAATGTGTGTGGGCCTCGGATGTTTATCTATCTCATCCACTGGGGGATCCAGGAAGAGACTTGGCCCAGACATATTTGATGTGACAAAGGCTGTTATTGAAACAGAGTGCACCTGCCCTTCCCTCTAAGTGTCCCCATATCATACTTTCCAGGCCACAGAAGAAGAATCTATAGGAGAGGGAGCTGGGCCTGGAGGCAGATGAATAGAATCCATAGCTCAATCCATACATTGCACTTAAGCACTCTGCGTACCTTGGCCAAGTCTCTTGATCTCACTATTAATTCCCTCAACTTTCAAATAGTCCTTGTTCTGCCTGTTTCGTAGGAGGTAGCATTACGGTGAAAAATTTTCTGGGATATGTCAAATATTGTGCATGAGCACTTATGAGCAGGTCATCGTTTAAGTTTCAGAGGATTTGTTGTTTATCAAACATTGAAGTCCTCATCTTCTTTTGAACTGTATTTTATCCACTGGTCAGAAAGATAAATTCTTTTACAAGGTGTGATAGAAGCAGCTTAGTTTGGTTTTTATTTAAATTAACTATGAGTTTTGGCTTTATCCTCTTTGATTAGCATTTGAATGCATCCTTGACTTTTAAAAGTATGTGTTTGATTTTAGAGAGAGAGAGGAAGCGAAAAGGAAAGTGAGAAACATCAATGATGAGAGAGAAACACTGATTGGCTGTCTCCTGCATGCCCCCTACTGGGGGATCAGGCCAGCAACCCCAAGCATGTGCCTTGACCTGGAATCCAACCAGGGATCTCCTGGTTCATGGGTTGATGTTCAACCACTGAGCAACATTGGATGGGCTATGATCTTGACTTTACACAGAATAAGAGAGTGACTTGGTGTGTGTGTGTTGGTGATGGCGGGGGAGGAGGGTAGGATCTGTGTCCTTACTGACTGCCTCATTGGACAGTTTGATGTGACTGGTCTGGGGGAATACCTATGTGTTGGGATGGTGACATGCCTCATGGGAGAACTGTCTACGTCTGTCAAACACATGGACCATGTCCTCCAATGGCAATGCCTCTCGTGTAATCCTCTGCTTTTGCTTAGAGTCATGTTTTATAATCTCCATTTGAGGTCCTCCAAGATCAACTTCCTGTTGGAGCGACCCCATTTGGCAGCAATTTGAATAGTAGTGTTTGTTATGGCTTAAATTGTATCTTTCCCATATTCATTTGTTAATGTGTAAGCCCCAGGACATTAGAATGTGGTCTTATTTGAAGGTGGGGTCTCTATAGAAGTATTAAGTTAAAAATCACTTGTTTGGGTGGTGATTCATAATCTAATATGACTGATGTTACAGTGATACAGAATAGTCAGTCAATCAATATCTCCATCAGGAGGTGGCTTTAGAGGTAAATTATGAAAAATAAAAAAGATCTAAATTTATGGGTTGTGGGGTCAGAGAGAAGAGTCAATTCAAAGGCTTGACATGTTAAAGAAAAGAGAGGCTAGTGTGGTTAGATGAACATACGTAATGCTGAGAGATTGGGAAATACACCTGTGCAGATTCCTATGGGGCCTGTACAGGTGTTCTAAAATGTAGCCTATTTCACAGATGTAAGCTTACATGTGGAGAACCCCTTTTTGTAAGATATTTCTTTCTTTTTTTAATATATATTTTATTGATTTTTTACAGAGCAGAAGGGAGAAGGATAGAGAGCTAGAAACATTGATGAGAGAGAGATATTGATCAGCCACCTCCTGCATGCCCCTTCCTGGGTATGTGCCTGCAACCAATATACGTGCCCTTGACTGGAATCGAACCTGGTACCTTTCAGTCCGCAGGCCGACGCTCTATCCACTGAGCCAAACCGGTTTTGGCTGTAAGGTATTTCTATGTCTACAAAACATTGTGTATAGATTTGGAGAACAAAACATATATTCTTTTGAAGGCCCTCTTATATCCAGTATCTCAAGGACTTCTTTCCCAAACCCCGAGGCAGGTCAGAAGTAAGTGAAACAATGTGTCAAGCAGAAAGGAATGATTTTTTCAAATGAGAAAACCATGGCCCAGAAACTTTAGATACACTCTTAGAGAGAGTCCGAGTCCCTGGTGCCCGTAAGTCCTGACTTCTACTCAGTACCACTGTGTGTGACTCAGCACAGCCCTGGGGGTTGACCAGTGAGCTGCACTGAGACAATTGGATCTTCCTCTTTTTCCAATGTCTGCACAGTGTTGCCTCTTCTAAGAAATCTTCCTGTTTTGCCACTGAGCTCAACTTCTTCCTCCTCCAGAGATGTACCTCTCTTCACTGTGTATCTTTACATGTGCATGTCTTATTTCCCCACAAGAGAATGGCCTTCATTCATTTCATGTCCTTTCATACTGATATTGAAGTCTAGCCAATGAATGAATTCATCTGGGAGGATTCAATGAAAATATTGAATAGACCCAAAATTCCACTTGTAGGTATCCATCTCAAAGAAATGTCTACATACAGATCTGCATGCAAATGTTCATGGCAACTTTATTTATAACAGCTCACAAACTAGAAACAACTTAATGCCCAGCAGCTGCGGAATAGATAGATAATTTTGTATATCCATGCGATGAACTCAAAAGGAACAAACTGATGATACATGCTACATTGTGGATGTACCTCAAAAAATTCTGTGCTAAAAAAAAAAAAAATCTGTGCTAAGTGAAAGAAGCCAGACATAAGAGCCTGTGCATTATATGATCCTATTCATATGAGGTGTTCAGAAAAGGAAAGTTTATAGGGACATGAAGTAGATGAGTGATTAATAACCGGGGTCAGAGATGAGAATGGACTTACTATAATTGAGCACAAGGGATCTTACAATGATCTCTCTCTCCTCAATGTTATAAAATAGATTTATAGTAATGACTGAATCACTTGGTAAATTAACCGGAAATCATTGAATTATACATATAAAGGGAGGTATATTTTATGATATGTAAAAACTGTCTCAACAAAGGTATTTGTAAAAAAAGAGTAAGAATAATTTTCAGGACCACTAGAGGGTAGGATAAAAATGAAAATGGAGGCAGACATCATTCTGCCTCCTCTCCATTATAAGCACGTGAATATAAAGACACAGTATTCTAGAGCTTTCAGAAGTTACAGAGCAGCCTTCCAATTCATAGAATCACCAAATAGTATCTGAAATCAGTCTTACAAATTGTGCGTCCATAGTACTGCTTCTATTTTGTTTGTGGTGGGATAATATTCACATTTCCCTTTGATATAAAGAAAAAAGATTCATCATGCTACATCCGAGTGATCTGTGTCTCCTCAACTATATTTTTTATTTAAATATCTAAATAGAAGAACAGTCAGTGAATCCTCAAAGCACTTAAAAAATGAAATATTAATTTCACCAATAAGAAGGCCCCCCTGGAGATGATGGCATTGGAGCTGAAGGTCTTGCCTTAAATGTATTCACTGAAATTTTTCACAGCCAGAACTGTATGTGGCATACCTGCTCTAGAAACAGCTCACGGAGACGTTTGCATATTGGCCAGAGAAAGTAGTCTGCAAAAGAAAACATAATTAGTCACTCACCCTTGTCCTTCAACCTGAGTGACAGGACCACTTCCTCAAAAACAAGGCCATTTGGAATGGCACCGGGCGTGCCCCTCTCTAGCAGGAAGGAGACTGGACTTTTTCTTTCTCACTGGAGTGCATTTCAGCTACCCAAGGCAACGTTCTCTGGACTCCAAGAATGGCCCCCCAAATCTACAATCTGTGTATCGTGTTAGGCTTTGAGCTATTTAGCAAAGGAAGTGCTTGCGGCCAACTGGAAGGAGCTCTTTGCTTCGATCAGGTAGAGCACTTATTATTCTTGGGAATCTCTGCAGCTATCTCTGCCACGGCTTTCATGCCAACTTCCACTTCCTCTGAGGTTGAAGAGAAGCTCGGAGAAGTGCCCATGACTCTGGCACTCTTTGCCCCTGCCAGTTTCATTTTCAATATTGGGGCGAGGGTCTAGGAATTATGGGCATTTTCTAAGACATGCTTCTGGCTTTCCGCTTAAGTTTCTTGTGGCATCAGTAAGACCAACCACTTCAAAACTAGTTTAGAAAAATCTTCACATAATCTGAAATTTACAGGGTACATATAGATTTCTACCTGGAAACCAGGTTAGCAATTGTGACACGTTGATTAGGAAATAACCGGAAGGTAGCCAATATCAAAGAGAGTTGGGAGTCTTGGAAGGTAAGAGCTAGTAAGGGTTCTGAGTCTAACTCGTTTATTTTGAGAAGGGGAACTCGTGGACTGGGCAGGTTGATTGCTTTCCTGAGGTCACACACATCACATCAGTAGCAAAGCCAGGACTGAACTGAAATTGTGCAGACTTTCGGGACACTGTTCTTCTCATCACACCAAGCACCCTGTGGCCAAATCCCTCCCCCTTCCTGCCAGTGCACTTCCGGTGGGTGTGGCTGTGAATAAAACCTATGCACATTCATCCACTCATCCATCCAGGTATGTGTGTGGTGGAGATGCAGTTAATGAAGGCTGTGAGCCAGATGTAGCGTTAAGGCCATAGACACTTTATCTGACAGTAAAAGGTAAAAAGTCACTTGAACTGTTTATTTTGTCTATGAATCTCAATAAGTTTGTATGAATTTAGCACATAAGTTATCCATGACTAAAGAACCCTAATTTTTTTGAAGAAAAACTTAGAAAAATTACTAGATAATATTTGTTTTGTTGTACAAACAATCTCACAGTGATGGGTGAATTCCCACCAGCAGAATTCCTGTCGATAGTGCTTTTAAATTATAGTTTAAATATAGTTTATATTTCTGAGTGACACAGCTGAAATGGGAGCAGGTACTGAGAGAAGAGCTTGGTGGAGTGGTCACCTGGACAATTCCTGATTATGAGCATCCTGATGACCAGGGCCAAGGCTCATTCATCCTGAGTCCTTCACACTTAGGGTGCTGGGCTCTCCACACATGGCTGTTAGGCAGCGTTCAGAAAAGTAGATTTCTGTAAGATTCCCCGATGTTGGTGTTCAGTAAAATAGCTCATGATTTAGCAGGAATTGCCATGGAGCAGAAATTGAAAGGTGGAGAATTGCATAGATTTTTGAAAAGCATACCAGAGATGTCTCTTTACAGCATGGCTTGTTTGAAGAAATTCTGTTTTTCTTTTCACTCTTTCTTAAGTACTTGTAATTGGCTACTATCATCAGAACAAATTACAGCAAATAAATTAAGGGCCACATCATGAAGTTTTGGATTCATAGGTACAACAGGTATTTTGGAATGCATCATGTGGGTCACTATGATAGACTCTGGGGACAGAATGGAGAGAGGAAGCAAACTTGGCCCCTACCCATCAGAGGTCTTGACCTTGTGGAGGTGAGTGGAGGAGAAGATCATGCAAGTAAATGGAACATTGAAAGTGTGGCAGGTTCCCTAAGCAGAGTGCAGATCATTTTGCTTCTCTGGAAGATACACGGTGCTCTAAGACAGTCGTTCTCAACCTGTGGGTCGTGACCTGTTTTCTGATGGTCTTAGGCTCTACAGCAGTGACCCACAGGTTGAGAACCACTAGCAGGGTCGCCTAAGACCATCAGAAAACACAGATATTTACATTACGATTCACCACAACACAAGGAACTGTATTAAATGGTCGCAGCATTAGAAAGGTTGAGAACCACTGCTCTAAGAGCAGATGATGAGCCATTTAATCTGGTCCCGGAGGTAAGAGGCATTCCTCTGAGGTTGAGGTAACTGAGCCGAGAGATAGGAGTGGGAATTGTTTGCAAATATCCTGTTGTGACTAAGGGGGTGCTCTTGAGTGTGATGAAGATGATGACATGACACAAAGCCCAGAGCATCGGAGGACATTTACTTTATTCAAAGAATGATGAGAAAAGATTGGAGGGTTTTCTCCATGAAAGTGGAATAGTTAAAGTTGGCAGGTTCCTGAAGAATGGGTTATAGAAGAGAAACAGAGGCTACAGGTGGGTCATTTAGGAACTTCTGTAGCGTGGCCTTGATGGTAATATATATGGAGAGGTGCGGACAGAGAGAAGAACTATTTGGGAGTGATTTTATGAGGGGCAGGCAGTCATGAAATATGAGGGGTGAGGGAGAGGGAGGGGATTAAGATCAATCTTAAGTTTCTGGTTTGCATAACTAAGTGGGTTAGAGTGTTATTGCTCAGTAACAAGGAACATGGGCAAATGATCAGCAAAGAGTATGAGTTTCCAAAGCCAGTCTCTTGGTAGTGACTTTGGATATACTGAGTTGCAGTAGTTTTGAAATATCTAACAGGTCATGGTAATTAGGCAATTTGACATAAAAGACTCTACAGGTAGATTGGTTTTTTTCCAAAAGTTGGCCACCTAGTACTGAAGGCCCCTGAAATGCATATCTTACATCATTTCTCCAGCTGAGAAACTAATCTTGATGTTCTTGGTCCCAAGATAAAAGTCCTGGGAAGCTTCTGTTCCTGGTTTCAGTCAGGTGTCCACACTTGGTCAACATAATTATAGATCTAGAGCAGTGGTTCTCAACCTTTCTAATGCCGCGACCATTTAATACAGTTGCTCGTGTTGTGGTGAATCGTAATGTAAATATCTGTGTTTTCTGATGGTCTTAGGCGACCCTGCTAGTGGTTCTCAACCTGTGGGTCACTGCTGTAGAGCCTAAGACCATCAGAAAACAGGTCACGACCCACAGGTTGAGAACCGCTGATCTACAGTCATGGGATATCTGGTGGCTTCTATGAGAGTGATTTGGCTTTGGGAAAGGGGCTATTACCAATAGGAGGTGGAGGAAGAGGGTAGGTAATATGGAATTATACTCTAATAATGCTAGGATAATTGAATGTAGGAAGCTAATTTTTAGGTGAATCTACACATAATTTTGATTATTTCTGGAGCCCTGGGGTGTGGAGTATGGGAGAAGAGAGGGCTAAAAGGCAATAAAGCAGCTGAGGGAAATATACAAAGGAATGGCCTGCTATGAGTATTGCATTACACGGTATTATCATTATATATTTATGGGCCTGTCTATTTTAACAGACTGTAAAATTCCTGAAGGCTGGGATCATTTCTTATTTATTCATGTGCTTTCAGGGACTAGAAAAATACCTGCTCAGAAATTTTCGATGGCTAGTTATTGAATGAACACACTAATAAAAGCATGTGTGAAAAGTTGAGGGCACTGTGATTTTGAATTAGCTCTTTCACCTTTCTAGACTTGGGTTTGTACATCTGGGTCACAGTCACCTTGAACTATTCTCTATGTCATCATCCTCATCGTCTATTCTATCAAAGCAGATTTTTTTGCCAAGCATTTAACTTCTGACTATCTGTGCAGATGTTGTCCAAAGAGTTGATTATTTCAAATTCTGTGTTAGTTTTCTACTCTCTAAACTATTGGAACATGAGGTAGTGAAGAAAGCACATGGGGTTTACATCAAATGCAGATGAGGTTAAATTATAGCTCCCCCACTCACTTTCTCTGCACCACTGGGGAATGTATTTAACATTATAAACGTTATTTTTTAACTTCTAAAATAAGAATGATCATGTGTAACTTGCAAAGCTTTTGTGATGGCTGGAAAGAGTGGATTTATATCCTTGAAATATTGAGAAGATTACCTTGTGAAGTATATGATTGTCTAACTACTATACTGAACTCCTGAAACTAAAACAAAATAATATTGAATGTGCAAATAAGACTATAAAAAAGAATGGCGAAATCGGTTTGGCTCAGTGGATAGAGTGTCGATCTGCGGACCGAAAGGTCCCAGGTTTGATTCTGGTCAAGGGCATGTACCTTGGTTGCAGACACGTACCCAGTGGGGGGTGTGCAGGAGGCAGCTGATCGATGTCTCTCATCAATGTTTTTAACTCTCTATCCCTCTCCCTTCCTCTCTGTTAAAAAATTAATAAAATATATTTTAAAAAAGAATGGATTTGTAGACATTGAAGTTTAGGAGGTTCTAGTACATGGTAGCTATTACTTCCCTCCCCTTTATTCCCCTTTTGGTGTGAGTGGGCCTTGGGACTGAGTTGTGGTAATAAGAACATATTTGCCAGTTTTTCTTAAATTGAGCACACTTCACCTTTTTTTTTTTCTCTGTGTGGTTTGGGGTAGTTTAATTCAACTGGTTTTGGTCAGTATGTCCACAGGCTAGATTGATAATACCAAATAATACTGATCTTTTCCCATTTATCAGAAAAAGGCTGGAATTGTGTTTTAAATTTCAAGTTTTTACTTTATAGTGTATGTGTGTGTGTGTGTGTGTGTGTGTGTGTGTGTGTTTTAATTTTGAGACTTCTCTTTTTTGTTGAAAAACCCCCTAAATATTTTTTTTTCATGGATTTCAGTTTTATTTAAAAACATTTCTGGGTGCCTACAATATAGTGGGCAGTGTGCTATGTTACTGTAGAAACAAATAAGACCTGGGTTCTTCCTTCTTGGATCGTATAGTTGAATGTGCGGAGGGTAGTGACAGGGACCCATCTGCATCAAGTTTTGAATATAAAATTAGTGCTAGCTGAAACCGGTTTGGCATAGTGGATAGACCGGGTTTGATTCCTGTCAGGGGCATGTACCTTGGTTTCGGACACATCCCCAGTAGGGGGCGTGCAAGAGGCAGCTGATCAATGTTTCTCGCTTATCAATGTTTCTAACTCTCTATCTCTCTCCCTTCCTCTCTGTGAAAAATCAATAAACTGTATTAAAAAAAAAAAAAGCTGTGCTGGATGGATGAAGGAGTGGGTGCAGGTAAGGCAGGAAAAGAGCCAAACACGAGCAGTAAGAGGGTTGAATCACTTTCTTTAATCACAGTGGTAGCGTGGAGTTATAAACATACAGTCATTTTTCACCAATAAAACCATGGTATTACCAGCTTTAAGGACAGATTGAACAGACAATGGCCTTCCCAAATGAGCCCTAGGAGACCAGGAGAGAAGCACCTGGTAAAGGCTGAGAAACCATGAAGAACCTCTGTGAACCCAAAGGAAGGTGAACTTGGTGATCTAATGGAAAGCCACAGATAATTGACACAAAATACCGTGCCAAACAACACCCACCTGCTTAATATTATAATATTTAATCTCCCACTGGCTTAAGATTGTGAGACCTGGCTTTACTCTTATCTTGGACAGTATCACCTGACATATGTCTTCCAGGGTCTTCTTAGCTGGAGAAGAGAGAGATGAAGGAGACACACTGACTCTCAACGTCTATTAACTGAAAGTAATACCAATCCATTCTAATTAAGATCTATGGACCAGAACTAGTCTAGTAGCCCCAAACTAACGCCAATGGAGGCTGGGCAATAGAGAGTTGGAGAAACCGTGTATATTTGGTAGCATTAATGGTCTTTGCCACATACAAGAATGAATTGTTAATACCGGTTAACTTTATTTCCGCTATAAAATCTGGGCTATTGTTGAACATAAAGTGACCTAAGTACAGCAAAGAAAAAAAAGAAGGAAGTAAAGAAAGAAAGAAAGAAAGAAAGAAAGAAAGAAAGAAAGAAAGAAAGAAAGAAAGGAAGGAAGAAAAACTCATGGACACAGACAATAGTCTGGTGATTGTCAGAGGGAAGAGGTTTGGCGGAGGTTGGAGAAGGTAAAGGAGGGATAAATGGTTATGGAAAGAGACTTGATTCGGGGTGGTAAAGCAGGCAAGATGATGTATTGTATTCCTGAAACCTATATAACGTTATTAACCAGTGCCACCCCAGTACATGCAATAAAAAGTGACCTTAATCTGCAATTACTTCTTGACCTAATTATTTCCAATGTAAACTTTGTTTAATGTTAACCACAGTCTCTCTGGGTTATGCAGGATAAAATTCTGATGTGAAGCATTTACTTTTATGAGAGTCTATTGTAATGAAACAAGAAAAATTACTAATAATAAACCCTTTCTGGTAAAAAAATAAAAGGAGATACATTTTAATAATTTTAACAGTTTTGGGAATGATTAGATTTTGTAGTTAAGGTATTATTTCAGCAGTCTTGATCACCTTTCACAGATGAGGCTATTTAGTAAGAAAGTACAATTAGGGATTCTAAGAACAATTCTAGAAAAAAAGATGGCTTTCTTCTCAGTTGTAGCACCTTCCACCTAGTAGGCTCAAGGTTGCTTCAGTGGAAACTAAGAAATGCAGGTTTTCTGTCACTACAAAGAGAAAGGAGTGAGAGACTACCATTTCCGCATCATCTACTCTTGGGTAGGCCTGTTGGTGGATGCTTTGCATTTAATGATCTCATTTCACGATGACACCAATCCCGATCAGTAGGCATCTTTTGCCTCAAGTTCCTGCTGAAGAAACTGAGGTGCGGATGTTTCAATGATGCAGGTCACCCGATATGTAGAAGAGAAGCCATCACACCGGGTCTCTCTGCATCTGATTTTCTCATCTTTTCCTCCGATAGCACACTGTGTTTCTTGTTAGAAAACCAATCTCCCGCCTTCATTGGCCATGGGTGCTGTTGGGAGCCTGGGATTGCTATTGTTGAAGCGCTTTGCAACAATCAAAGTGGAACTCGGGTCATGAGCTCCAGAAAAATCTGTCCCCCCTTTGGAGGGTCTTTGACAAATAAGCTATTTGTTTTTGTCAAGGACAGGGTTCGGTTTCATGGGATATGACTTTGTTTTCAACGACTCATTAAAGAAAGATGACTTACTGCCCTGTTTTCTAAATCTAGTCACAGACCACAATCACTTGCAGGAAATGGAATGTTTACTCGAGTTTATTATACAAGGCTCTGGATATGAGCTGTGGGATTTTTACACCTCATAGCAACGGTATTACAATTTATTTACAACTTCGTGTTGGCAGCTGCACAAACTCTTATGAGAAAGGACAATCACACCTCGGGGACCAGTAATTATAGGCAAAGGTATAAATTGGGCAAAGTAGTGTAAGCATTTGGCACTTAAGCTGAAGAGAATAGAAATGGCTCTGGCAACAGGACAGAGAGCCAGTCTCTTGTTCGTTATGAGGCCATGAACTAATTAAACTCAACTTGTCAGAATAGACGGATGAATAGATTGAACTGGATTTTGGCACTGCCCGCTCCCACACTCATGAAAACCAAGTTGTTTTAGTGATGTCATCACTTGGAACTTCTAACGATGATATCACTTTTGACAGAATTAACGTGGAATTAATACCATATGTACAAGCACTAATAGGTATTGACTTTGAACACCCCGTGATCACTGGAGGTTGGTTTCCAAAGGAAAACAATGAGATCTGCCTTCCAAGCCTCTCCGGTGATCGGATATCAAGCCCAGATTAGACACGGACTTCAACAGGTTTATTAGAATTCCTTCATGGCGAAGCCGTGGATGTTTCTCTGAAAAATATTTGCATAGGAACATGTGTTTAAAGTATGTTTTATTTGTAGGAACATTAAACTAGGGGATGAGAGGATTTTAAAATTAAATTCACAGCTAACTTAAAAGAAATTGCCCAGAGGGTTTTTTTTT